>JAKLMF010000285.1:0-20296 GCA_022813555.1 Botryosphaeria agaves | reverse complement strand
CATCTGGGGCATCACCGGATGCAACTGGTCCGCCGATAACAGCTGGGTTGCCATCGTTCTCGTTCTCATATGGCCGCCTCTTTTTACCCTCGTCGACGCGTACTATGCAGGTGAGTTGGCGTCGGTCGAGCATTCTGACAGAACGCTGACTGTTACATAGGCTTAGTTGTGTATCGTCTCTACCGCTATCGCCAAGAGTTCTCGCGTCTCCTTCAAGCGTCGAATACCAATAGGTCTCGCTTCTTGCGGCAGATACGATACAGCTGGAGTGAAGTCCACAATAGTTCATGGAGTCAGATCATCCTGGTCCCGAGCGGAGGGAATGTAGCAATCGATCGCTGGGTCCGCATCGTTTGTGGCTTCCTGGTATTCGTCTTCTTCGGTTTCGGCACAGATGCTGTCGCTATGTATCGGTCATGGCTGGTCAAACTGGGAGTTGCCAGAGTGTTTCCGAGGTTGAAGGGACGCCAAAGCACTATCCCATCTCAGCGGGGTAGTTGGACCTCCTTCGGTAGCAGGGCGAAGTCGAAGCTGAGTAGCAAGTGGTCGCGTGACACACCGGATGTGAACTCCCTGTACGTTGTGCCATTGAGGCTTTTCTGCATGGCAGCTGCTCATGTCGCTTCTAGCTCTCGAGGGTCTACCATCGGACAGTTCGATGGCGTGACAGAGCCTCGTAAGGGGAAGACACCTTCAATCCTCAGCCGCGTGTCCAGTATGTCCGCTCGGCACGATACAGTCTTGCCCTATACAAGTAATCTGGTCGACTACCGACCGAAGACGGAGATCACGCAGCCCGCTGCGATAGTGCTGGACAAAGAGAAGGAGTCGGGGGGAATGAGAGGGCATCATGCTGTCTGATGGGCGTTGCAAGTGAGATATGACGTACAGTGAAACTATCTGAGCATTCGATGTTCTTCTTGAAAGCAATATCTCATGTTTGTAGACATTTTTCGTAGATCCCTCGAATCAATTAAGTTAATCCTGCAGCTGAAAATTTCAATGGTTGTCCCCCAGGATAGGTTGGTTTCTCACAACGCCACAGTTGATACCTGTAATCTGGACAACGCAGCGAAAAGCACATCAAACTAACTGAGCCTTCATAAACTCCGAGACGTCTCTGACCGCCGGATCAACAAATCGTTCCTTGTCATAGAAATCCGTATGAGTTCCTTTCGGAACAACGACCTTCTTCGTGGCTCCTCCAATAACCTTGTCAAGCTTCTCGGTGTGCCATCGGGATCCTGCATCCTCTCCTACGATGACAAGTACAGGCTGTTTTAGATGTTCGTTCGCCAAGTGGAAGGCATCAAAGTTCAAGACTAAAGGTAGACTTTGAGTCAACATCTTGTTCGCAGCGCGCGGATGCTGAGCTCTTGGCGTAAGGTAGTAGTCGTATGCCTCCTTGAGATCGTGGGGTGCCTTGTCGTCCGGCTGAGGCGGTACATAGGGCGCAGCCGCAGCCTCACGATCAGCCCCATGGTTTTCAGCGCTGATTCGTTGAGCCGTCTGCTTGAGCGTCTCGACGTGTTGCGACGCAGGTTCGTCCCCGTACCAACTCAAGCGAAAAGAATCGCCAATATTGACCATGCTGATGGTAGCGACTGCTTTTGACCGGTAATCTGACTTGGCGGCTGCTACAGCGTAACCTCCTCCGGCGCAGATGCCGACAACTCCGATCTTATCAGAGTCGACAAAATCGAGTTGTTCGAGGCAGTCAACGACGCTCCATACATCACTGGTTCTCTATGATGGGTCTTCTAGGAAGTGAGGCTCCCCGCCACTTTCACCTTGGTGGGAGGCATCGAAGCATACAGTGGTAAACCCTTCCTGTGCGAGTTTGTCAGCGTACAAAGATGCCGTCTGTTCCTTCACACCAGCACCAGGGTGCACGATGACGAGAGCAGGAGACTTTGAGGAAGAGTCCGGTGACTTCGGGGGCTTGGATAGAAGCCCGGCGAGTTGAATGGTTCCCTTCTCGATCGAGATAACCGACATGATGAGCAAAGAATTGGCTGAAGCAAGAAGAGAATGAGAGCAGGGACGTGGGAAAGATAGTGGTTATGAAATGTCTCTCCAGAGCTGTTTAAATACTATAAGCTGGACCCAACAACTTGGAATTCCCCCCGCACCGAATCTCGAAGAATGTGGGGCGATCTTGGATACATGATAAACCCGCTGATTTTGCCCAGAAAGAGTCATCAGCTCTACATCCTCGTTCCTGCTCTGTGCCCCGCTCGCTTGTTTGATAACATAGTGTGTGGTGATCCGGGATGCATGGTGATACGGGCCACCGCGGTAATCTTGCCCATCTGGGCGCGAAAACAGGTTGACCTAGATACCTTGAAGACAGAACTCTTTCAAGATGTCCTCAACATGCTCAGTTTTTCTGTAGCATGCTCAGGGTTTCTGCAGTGACGTCTGCTATGGCGCTGTACTTGTGAGCTTTACGATAGGTAACGTCAGGCCTTGTATCGAAAAGAGCTGGAGACACATACCCGCTTTAGGTTTAGCGTTTCTGCATTGAACATACAATTTCCAACGACAACGCTAATTTTTGTAATTTTGAATTTTTACTTAAGAAGACTAACTTAGTGCCTTTACGAATATAGAGTTAATATAAATAGCACTACCCTTTGTAGCGTTTATTCGGAGGATGCTGTGATAAAGGACGTTATTCCCCTTTTAGCCGCTTGTCTCCAACGTTTTTCGATAGAAGGCCTGACGTCCTCCAAGGGTCCTTGATATCCGCTTAACCTAATCGGGTCGCTTAATAACAGTCGCGGTATCACTCATGGGAGACTTCCCCTCCAGCAAGGAGCTATATGCTTGTAGTTTGAATATTACCCACCGATCACAACGCATGCGAAGCGCGAAGAAAGTTTCACCAGCAAGATGGACGTCGTCCAAGCGGTCTCCGGCTATATCACCAGAATGGTGTCAGCTGGAGACAGTGCATCAGGAACTGCCCCCGCAAAGATGAAGATACTGCTGCTCGACAGCGAGACTGTAGGTTTGTTACTCCGGCGCTTCTATCTGTGGAAACTTACTGACTCGTTCTACAGGTAGTCATCGTCTCTACTGCCACCACACAGTCCGCGCTGCTTAATCATGAAGTATACCTCACCGAGTACGGATTTCTACTTCCCAAGCTTTGGCATCTCCTCTAATGGGTAGTGGCAGTCGCCTGGATAATCGGACAAGAGAGAAGATGCGACACCTCCGGTGTTTGTGTTTCGTGCGGCCGTCGGAAAGCTCCATAGAAGCACTGATAGAAGAGCTCCGCGAACCCAAATATGGAGAGTACAACATATGTTAGGATGCACCGCACCTTGCTTGCTGAACTGTACTGAAACTTACAGATTTCAGTAACGTCATACGCAAATCGAGCCTCGAACGACTGGCCGAAGCAGACGATCATGAAGTCGTACGGGTCGTTCAGGAATATTTCGCGGATTACATTGTCATCAACCCAGATCTTGTATCCCTGAATCTTGGATTCCCTAATCAGCGGATATGGAGTAGCGGTCCCGACCAGTGGAATTCAGACTCATTGCACCGGACCACCGAGGGCCTTATAGCTCTGTTGCTTTCGCTGAAGAAGAAGCCACTCATACGCTATGAGAAGAACAGTCTACTGGCGAAGAAACTAGCAACGGAAGTCAGGTACCAGGTGACACAGGAAGAGCAGCTGTTCGACTTCCGAAAAACGGACACGCCGCCTATATTGCTCGTACTGGACCGAAGAGACGATCCTGTTACTCCTTTATTGACGCAGTGGACGTATCAGGCAATGGTGCACGAGCTGCTCGGTATACGAAATGGCCGAGTAGATTTGAGTGACGTACCGGATGTTAGGCCGGAGTTGAAGGTGGGCATGCCATGGATCATGTACCACATCCGGCTGACATTCATCTACAGGAAGTCGTTCTTTCGCAAGATCAGGATCCTTTCTTCAAGAAGAACATGTACCTGAACTTCGGTGACTTGGGACAGAACGCGAAAGACTACGTGGAACAGTTCGCTTCCAAAAGTCATGCAAACCTGCAGCTTGAGTCGATAGCCGACATGAAGCGTTTCGTGGAAGACTATCCCGAGTTCCGAAAGCTATCTGGCAACGTCACTAAGCATGTCACGCTGGTCGGCGAGCTCAGCAGACGAGTGGGCGAAGACAAGCTCTTGGACGTTAGTGAGTTGGAGCAAAGTTTAGCCTGCAACGACAATCACAACAACGACCTCAAGGTGAAACATCCGCTCCAATCACGATGTATAACTGGCTAAACCCATCAACAGAACTTGCAACGCCTCATCCAATCCCCCGATATTCCCGCGGACAACAAACTTCGCTTGACCGCCATCTACGCTCTTCGCTACTCAAAGCACCCATCCAACGCCACGCCCATGCTTCTGGACCTCCTCTCCGTCGCTGGCAACCTCCCACGCCAGCGCATTACCCTCATCAACAAACTCCTCACCTACCACACCTCACTCCAATCCACAACCTCAGCAGCCGGCGGAATCCCCGACCTCTTCCAACCCGGCTCCCTCTTCAGCGGCGCACGTGACCGCTTCAAAGGCTTGAAGGGCGTCGAGAACGTATACACGCAGCATTCACCCCGGCTGGAGAGTACTCTGCAGGACCTGATCAAGGGCCGTCTTAGGGAGCAACTCTATCCGTTTGTCGAGGGGGGTGGCACGACGAGGGACAAGCCGCAGGACATCATCATCTTCATGGTTGGCGGGACGACGTATGAGGAGGCGAAGATGGTTGCGCAGGTCAATGCCAGTTCGCCGGGTGTCAGGGTTGTGTTGGGTGGCACCACGGTGCATAATAGTAGCAGCTTTTTGGAGGAGGTGCAGGATGCGGTGGACTCGTGGCCGGAGGCTGCGCCTGCGACAGCGGCGGGGAGGTTGAGGAGGGAAGTTGGAAGGTGATGGTGTGGTCTGGTGGAGTATGGCGTTCGAAGCCTGGTTATTTTTGTCTCTTGTTGACCAGTTGCACTGGAAGTGCGGGATGAGGTATCGGTCTTGTGGCACCAAAGCAAGTCAGAGCTATTGAGGGATGTTCGAAAACTCCTTGTCCATCCTTCACGCAGGAGCTATGATCGAGTGACTGGATCCGCTGGCCGTTCCATGAAGACGCTGGACCATGTTGAGGACAGTTCTGCGGATGGACTGTTCGAGCTTCCTGTCCCGAACAGGCTCTCCTCCGCACTCATCACGTGATAATTTTCGCACTCCTCTAGGTTCTTCTGAGAACCTAGATCTGCAACTCTCCCAGCCACGAGAGAAAGACCTTACATTCCACCCACAAACGCCCCACCAATGCCCGTCCCAAACGACCCATCATCCCGCCCCATCCTCCTGCCTAACAAGCCCCGGCCCAAACAACTCCTCCCCCTCCCTCCCCGCCCTCTCCCTCTCCAACCTCCTCTTCTTCGTCAACCCCCCATCCAACTCCCCCTCCCCTCCCTTATCCCTCTTCTGCGCCCTGCTCAACCCCACCAGATCCTTCTTATCCGGGTTCCGGCACTGGTACAGCTTCTTATCCACCCTCACCAGCTCCTCGCGGCTCGCGTTGCCCGCGCTGCTCCCGGCTTCGAGCAGCGCGGCGCAGGAGCGCAGGGTAGCGAGCAGTTTGGCGTGGTGGGGCGAGGAGGAGGGCAGTTTGGTGGAGAGGTAGAAGGAGGTGAGCGGCTCGTCGGCGAGGAGGAGGGAGGAGAGCAGGATTTGCGAGGGCGTGTAGAGGAAGTAGGCGTCTGTGAGTAGGGCGGTGGTGTTCAGTGTCTCGCGAGCGAGCGCGTATGCGTTGTTCAGCCGGGTCTGGAGATCGCCTATGCTCTGCTGCGCTGGTGGACCGGCGGGGGTCGAGGGGAGGGCGAGCATCTCGGTCTGCAGCTCTGCGGGAGTGCGGGTGCATGATGGGGGGGCGGCTTTGCCAGACGCGAGCGCCAGCAGTTCCATGTGTGCGCCTTTGAGGCCACGGTGGGGGTGTCGCACGTCGAAGGTGAAGCGTAAGCCTTGGGTTATGATAAATTCGGGGGCGAGGATCTTCTCGGGGGAGGTGTCTTTGGGCTTGACGCCGGCCTTTGAGATGAGCGTGGAGACGTAGCTTTCGAGGGAGACGTAGAAGTGCTGGGTTTTGGTGCTGAGGAAAAGCGCGGCCAGCATGATTTCTTTGGGGTGGTAAGTCATGGGCGAGTTGTAGAGGTAAAAGCGCTTGATGTATTGGACGGCGGTGCCCTGGAGTGATATTATCAGCGATTCTGAGGTGCATGTGCGAGATACAGGCTGAGCGGACACCTACTACGACATGAATAGGAAAATCGAAGGATTTGGCTATGCGGAAGCATTGGCTGCAATAGAACTCCACGAGCTTCTGCGCCTCTTCAACCGTCAAGCATTCTATGTCTCTCCCAGACGCCGGTGTCGCCGAAGCACCGTCTGCGCCATTCCTGGTGCCATTATTCTCAGCTTCACTGGTGACGGCACTGGTATCAGCGGACGAGGCCTGTGATTGAGCCGTTCTCCGCCGCTCGTATGCGAGTTTAACACGGTCGGCTGCGAGGCTGTTCGTATTCGCACGCAGAGAGGCGAGTGCTTCCGGTGTAAAGGACCATAATCGGTATTGTGTGGACTGTCGATATAATTCGTCTTCTGTCATTGTTAGAGTCGGTACGCGTTCGAGGTGGTGATGCTTGGCGTTGGCGGAAGTTCGAGTTGGACCTCCGTGTCTCGACAACACCATTCACTTTCTCCCTGACTCATTCTGTCTACTCACTGGCAAGTTTAAGAGTTCAGTTTTCCCTCTGAAAGATTGCACCCTTCTCAATGCAAGTGCATGTGTGAAGCATCCCCAACTATCTGATCTTTGAGACAACACCTCGTGAGCATGTCTCCTATATGGACGCTCAAGGACCTCACTCCTTTCGTTGTGTGTAGGATATTTCTATCACTATCGTGCGAATGCACTGCATCCCTCGTCACTGCATTCCCCGTTTTGAGCATGGTAGGTCCGCGTAAGCTCGTATCATGCCCTTTGGGGGCGCCAAGGCGAGACGCCGATGCTTCCATCACAAAGTCCATTGTATGCTTCATTGGAAGCCGCTTTCTCGGCCTTCTCGACATCAGTAGTCAGAGTAAGCGCTCTCACAAGGCGTCGTCAGCCTTATGGTGGCTCGAACTCGCTTGCAGCAATCCCCTTACGGCTCGTGTTTCACATATGGTTGAGGCATTCTCTCATACTTTCTTCATACTGCTAACGTCTTGGCCAGTGTATCGTGGCACATACTCGATACTTTTGTGTGATATATGCGGGTTTTGGAGTACGCGGAGGTAAGACACATGTATCAACAGTCCGTGTGTCGACTCCCTCGTATAAGAACCTCAGCGCTTCATACAGACACTACTTTCTTGCCCATTCTAGTCACATAATTTCTTTACACAGTCACTCTCTTTTCGTCGGCAGGTCCGACATATGCCATTCTTTGCAGCCAGTTTCCACTTCAACCAATCACCTTGTCCATTCATTCATCCAGTCATTCATTCTTTGACCATGCACCTCACCATCCTCATCCTCGCCCTCACGCTGGCCGTGACCACAACTCTCGCCATCCCCTTCCCCTTCCCCCACCCCCACAAAACCGCCCAACAAGCATCCGCCAACGCCGCCGCTGTCAACGGCTCCCAATCCAGCGACAGTGGCCCCCAAAACCGCGCCCGCAACGGCACAACCACCACCCACTCCCAATGCGCCGAGCTCCGCCGCCTAACCCACCTGACCAACCTCGCCAACAACGGAACCGCCCTCTCAATCTTAGCGACCCGCCTCAATAGCACCCAGACCGAAAAAATCAAAGCCCAAGCCTCCGCCGCGGCCCCCAAACTCGCCGCCCTGGCCTCCAACGAGACGTTGACAGCTGCGTGTGCAGCTGCGGATACGAAACGGCAGTGCAGACATATGGCGCGGCTGGAGAGACTGGTTGAGTTGGCGGGGAATCAGACTGGGTTGGAAGAGGCCTTCAGTGAGAAGGGCCTCAATGCCACGCAGGTTGATAAGGTCAAGGCGAAGGTGGCCAAAGCGGAGGAGGAGTTGGGGGCGTTGAAGGGGAATGCCACGTTGGTCGCTGCTTGTGCGGATGTTGGAGCTGCAAGCACAGGGGGAGGCGGTGCTGGAGGAGCTGCGGGCGGAGGTGGAGGTGGAAATGCAGGACGAGGTGCAAGGGCAGCAGCCGGTGCGGGCGCCGGGGCTGGTGCAGCAGGAGAGGCGGGAGGGGCGAACGGCGGAGGTCGGGCTGGGGGTCGAGGGCAGGGAGGTGCGGGTGGAGGTGCTGCTGGAGGTGCAAACGGGGGTGCGTACGGGGGCGGGAACGGAGGTGGCAGAGGTCAAGCTGCGGGCGGGAATGGAGGTGCGGGAGGAGGAGCAGCGGGCGGAGCAGCGAATGGAGGTGGCAGGGGACAAGCTGGAGGTGGTGGCCAGAGGGGTCAGGGTGGAGCTGGAGGTGGCAACGGTGGTGCTGGAGATGCAGGCGCAGGCGCAGGAGCGGGAGCTGGAGCCGGTGCGGGTGCGGGTGTTAACGGCGGGAGTCAAGATGAAGGTGGCCAGCAGCAAGGTGCGAATGGAGGTGGCAGGGATCAAGCGGAGGGTGACAATCAGGGAGGTGGAAATGCAGGTGGTGGACGGAGAGGAGGGGGACAGGCTGGGAATGGCGATGGAGGTGCTGGGGGAACAAGCACCACGGAGGCGAGTACTAGGGAGACGGCTACTGGGTAGGAAGATATTAGCCGGTGGTAAGGCTGGCCCTTATCCACTGTAGAGGTTTTGAATAGAGCACAGGTTGCGAGAAACTCTATGCGGTCCAGCAAACCCTCAATGCCGCTTTATTAAAACAGTCAGGCCGCTCGGCGCCCCTATGATAGTCTACAAGTTGAATGCTCATGCCGAACGTGATGTGATACTGCCCGCCTACAAGTACAATCCCTCAGGCTCACCCTCGCTCTTCGTCTTCATCACACGTTCCCTCGCAGACCTAAAGTCTGCCATCTGTACCCGCATTCTCCGCTCTCTCAGCGCCATCAGACCTGATTCAGAGCAGATGGCCTTGATGTCAGCACCGGAGAGGTCATCCTTCTGGTTGATCAGCTCCTCGAGGTCAACGTCCTCGGCAAGCGACATCTTGGATGTATGGAGTTTGAAGATTTGCCGCTTTGTGTTCTCTGTTCAAGGATGTCAGCGTTAGAACAGGTTATGCATGGTTGGTGCGACTTACGGTCAGGGTTCTCAAAGAGGATCTTGCGGTCAATACGACCAGGACGAATGAGTGCAGGGTCAAGCGTCTCGATCTTGTTGGTGGCCATGATGACCTTGACATCGCCTCGGTCATCGAAACCATCAAGCTGGTTGAGGAGCTCCAACATAGTACGCTGGACCTCTCGCTCGCCTCCAGAAGTGGATTCATACCGCTTCGTACCGATGGCGTCAATCTCATCGATGAAGACGATAGAGGGTGAGTGTTCAGCGGCAACCTGGAAGAGCTGTCGTACTAACCTCGGTCCATCTCCGAGGTACTTCTGAATGAGCTCACTTCCCACTATTCGGAGGAACGTAGCGCTGGTGGAGTTCGCCACAGCCTTTGCGAGCAGTGTCTTTCCGGTACCTGGCGCACCGTAGAGAATGACACCCTTTGGTGGCTTGATACCCATCTCCTCGTACAACTCCGGATGTAGTAGAGGCAGCTCGACCGCCTCCCTGACCTCCTGGATCTGATTTTCCAGACCACCAATGTCTGCATATGATTCCGTCGGTGCCTTATCCAGCTTCATGACGGACACCAACGGGTCCGCGTCATCTGTCAACACTCCAACGACTGACACGGATTTGTGATGCAGCAATATGCTAGCGCCCGGTTCGAGAAGATCCTTGTCGACAAACGACATGATCGAGACGTAGTACTCCGGACCAGTGGCGCTGGACACGATAGCATGGTCGTCGTCAATCAACTCTTCCAGGTTACCGACACCCATCGGACTTCCTCTCATGTCATCGACTCGCGATCTCTCATCTGCGTTCCTGTCCATCAAGTCCGAATCACCTCCGGCTGATGCCGGCGCTGTCGTCTGCGCAGCTTTGGCCTTGCGGAAGCTTTCCTGGTTTGCCACGTATTCCTCCTCTAGCAGCAGGTGATCGTGGATGCGTTGCATTCGGAGGTATCTCAGCTTGCAGCGAGCGGAGGGATAGACGGTCGGAAGTTTGGCTGCGGCGTTCGGACCGGCTGCTTTACGCTTCTTGCGGCCGATACGGGTGGTGGGCTGTGGCGGGGGCTCATACTTGGGCTTGTCCTTCTGGAATAAAGGTCAGCTTCAGTTCTTGGTTGTCGCCATCCCGCTGCACGTCTGTGCAAGGACACATTTGCAGTGTACAGGAACGTGGATCTTTGTTTACCTTCGAATCCTTCTTATCTTTGCTTCCATCTGGCGGCTGGCCACCGGGCATGTTGGACTGGTTGGCACCCTACGAAAGGTTAGAAACACACCTGAGGATATGTCTGATCGATACTGTGAGCTTACCATGACGCCGGTTGATCAGGAGGCGGGAGGATGGAACGTGCGACTTCAGCGAGATCGCTCGGGTACTTGGTGGAGTTGGAGAGATGCGAGGGATCAACTCTTCTAGCTTAAGGGGACGGCGAGGTTGTCGAAGAGTGGATGTAAGATGTTGACGGGCGTACGTAGCTGCGGACTTCGTGATAGCTTGACGGAGGCGCGAGTGATGGCTTGGCGCTTTTGGCGTGTTTGACATGCGCCGCAACCGCGTTACAGCATCGCCGTCACACCATGTGAGAGAGCGTCTAGTTGTCCAAGGATGTCTTGACACGTCGAGTCGAGTAGTACTTGCAAATCAACATCTATAGAACTATCTGAAGCTTCGTGAAGACTCTGCATATCGACCTGCTTCTCGCCAGTATCAGCTATAGGAACCCTGTCAAGCCTTCGAGGAACTTCGGCCTCGAGCCCCAAGGCTGCAAAGTTGGACTCACTGCCTCGCAGCTACCTCTTCCGTCTCTCCCCAGGTTGACTCTCCATACTCAAGGTGCTCTCACAGATTCAGAGCCTCATTGTCGATTCACTATCGACGCCATCTTCAAGTCATTCACCTCACTGTCCCCGAGGCACCAACACACCGCGTTGCGGCTCACCGTTTCAAGAGATATCTGGTCTCACACCAGTAGTCCAGAAGCTCAAACCCCAACTACAACATGTCCTCCAACCGAGCCCGCCGTATCGCAAAGGAGATCGCAGACATCCACTCCGACGTCCACTCAAAGGTCTACGTAGAAACCGTCGGCGGTGGGGAAGACTTGACACACTTGAAAGGCCAGTTCTGGGGGCCACCGGACACTCCCTATGAGGGTGGGAAGTACGTCGTCGATATCCGGATGCCCGCCGACTACCCTTTCCGGCCACCAGTCATGAAGTTCGATACGAAGTTGTGGCACCCCAACGTCAGCAGTCAGACTGTATGCCAGTTCCACTACACCTTGCAAAAAGTACATCAGTCAGACTGACACCGTGCTACAGGGTGCTATTTGCCTAGACACCCTCTCCACCGCCTGGTCTCCCGTTCTCACCATCAAGTCCGCCCTCATCTCGCTACAATCCCTCCTCAGCTCGCCGGAACCGAAAGACCCGCAAGATGCAGAGGTAGCTAGCATGCTGATCCGGAATCCGCGGGAGTTCGAACACAAGGCGCGGGAGTGGGCGGTCAAATATGCTGGTGCGCCGAGTAAAGAGGAGAGTGAGGGGAGTGGAGGAGCTACGGCGGAGTCGATCAGGAGGAAGCAGCAGCAGGCGAAGGAGAGTGAGGAGAAGGCTAAGTTACAGGCGTGAGTGCTGCCAAAAAGCATCACAAAGGAGACAGGGCTAATCATTGTGGCAGCTATCACGGCTACAACAAGGATCTAATCGACCGCTTTGTCGCTATGGGCTTCGGTCTTGAGCAAGTCGTCGAGGCGTTCGAGTATGTTGGCATTGATCATATGGACGGGCAAGATTACGAGCTTGAAGAGGCATATATGGGGGATATTACTGCCAGATTGTTTAACGAGGCGTGAGCAGAAGTGGTATGCTCCGGTCCTTCATTGCTCTTTAATGACATGAGAAATGTAGCGACGTGTACATGGGCAATTGGTAATTCGGGGGTCGTGGCGCTTCTCACTGGCTAGACAAGTGCAAGGTGGAATGCTGTTTCCACCTGGTCGATTGCTGAGCGGAGGCGTTTGGGAGCTACATCAATATCATGTGTTTGTAGCCTACAGGTATCTCGGACTGTCCTGAGAAAAGGGAATTTCTATTGCTGGTCATCTCATTGATCGTGATGCATCTTTCAGATGGTTTCCTCGAATATCTCAGACCGTCGCTTCGTCGTTCTTCATGCGACTCTCTCAAATCTCGAAGTGAAACACCACCGGGTAGCCCCCTCTCGACGCGTCTGCCACTGTACCCTGACCGCCGCAAACGGATGCGAGAGTTCTTCGTTCATTTCGGTACTCTCCGCCAACGCGTTTGAAGTGAACTTTCCCAACAAAATCTACTCGCGTCCTCACCCACAATCCAATTCCTTCCATCTCTCCTCCTTCCATCTCTCTACTTTCTATCACCTGACGAAGCCACACACAGCTATCAACAGGATGACTGACGTGCAACAGCACCCGCCCACTGGGCACGCTACCGCTGCTGTCTACGGAGACACCAACCGCGGCCGCCGCGACGACGAAGATGATGGCGACAAGCGTCGCCCCTTCGAGCGGCCTTCGGGCCATCGCGACCAGGAGATGCCCGACGCCGGCGACGACGACGACATCGACTGGGCCCGCGTGTGCCTTCGATGCAGCCGACCAGGCCACCCCTGGGCCCGCTGCCGGAACCCGTGCTACCACTGCGGCTCGGAGCGGCACGTCTCCCAGCCCTGCCCCAGCAAGAGCAGAGAGTGGTGGGACCGCATGCGCGGTCAGCTGTCACGGTCCGATGCGAGGCGACAAGGTGCTCCGCGACGCGACCCGGGTCTCCGCCAGCACTCACTGCCACCACGGCCATGCGACCAGCAGCGAGTCACGAAGCCTTCCGGTGCGGCCGAGGACCCGTTCCGTCAAGTCGCTAGGGCCAAGCGAGCGAACCAAGGGCTCATGCAGCGACTTGCTCGAGAGCAGCAGCAGATTGGGGTCATGGACGACCTGGTGAATCGGGCGCGGCAAGGGACTGCTCGCGCTGAGCAAGAGACGGCTCGCGCTGATAGGCTCGCGACTGAGCTCACTCAGGCCCGTGGCGATCTAGCTGACCAGCAGGAGCAAGTCCGTACGCAGAATGATGCGATCGCGCATCTGAGGAGCCAGCTCGATCAGCTCCGCAATGAGAATGCCCAGCAGGCCCAACAGCTCCAAGAGCACGATCGGGTCAACAGCGAGCGCGCGGCGCAGCTGTACCATATCGTGGATGGCTCCATGGGCATCCTCAGGAGCTTGCAGGCCGGAAGGATCTCGGTAAGGCAGTTGCGAGAGTGCGACCTGAACGACAGCCGGGACCTTGAACTGCTGTGGTCAAGCGCTGCCGCTCCTCCGCCGCCCATTCCTCAGCCGAGTGCTCTGCCGCTTGCTACTCCGCAGGTTCAGACGACGGCAGATCCTCAGACAGCGGCTGGTCAGCCACCGGAAACTGAGCAATCAGTGGAAGGTGACAGTGACAAGCCTGTCGACGGACAGCAGGCTTAAGTGCCTTGTGGACAGTGGTTCGCGCTCTGACGAGTCAGAGTGGAACCCATGAACAATGCGCCAGCTCCTGTTAGGAAGATCGCGCTCGCTGGATGTTCAACGGTTTCGTAACCTCATGAGTTTTGCTCTTTCACAAGACGAACCTTGACAGGTACTTGGGCCTTCCGTAGAGACGATGTGGACAAGCTTATCCATCGTTCTCCCGATTCGCCATACGCTCGCGTGCGGTACATGGTACCACGCTGTGACTGATGCGTCCGCCATGATGGCGTTGACAAGTACGGCTATTCGAGGGCAGGATGTTGGACGGATGAGACTCTTCTCGCTCGAGTCGCTGATGACTCTGAGGCGATCGAAATGAATCATCGTCCATGGTAGTCTGCATTTCCTCATGAACCACGCGTTTCATTTCCTTATGGACCACTCGGGCGATGCTTTGCTCGAGTTGGAATTTTTGTAGTAATACAAATGTTCCCCCCCAATTCTACTGTGCAATCCTACCGTGCAATCTGATTGTGACTATGTGACTGCCATGCTAAAATGATGAGACTGTGCATATCGACCCAATCAAACTGCCAAGTACAATGGTGATCAAGAATGCGGTCTCCTCTGACGAATCATCTCACACGCGCTCCACCATCTTGACCGCGCAAAGGGGCTAATCACATCCGCCGGAGTGAACCCTTGTATCTTAGATTGGTTTGGGGTGGACGGTGTGCCTAGGATAGTGATTCCACGGGTATGGTCGCACGTTGTCTCTGTCGCCAAGGCAAAGGTAGGAATAACAGCAAACCGTAACGTCGTCAGAACAAAGGGCGCGGACTATGTGTGTAGTCAAGACATCCCGCTGATGCAAAGCAGCTGTGGATACATCACACAGCCCCTCTTTTTTTTGCAATCATGGCGGAGTCTCTCTGGAGATTCTGCAAGTTTCAGACACATAAACAGAGAAGGGATTGTAAGAAGTGATGCTTACTGTTGTGGAAGTGCAATTCAATGTAACTGATATAAAGTATTGCTCTGATTCGTCTTAGCGCCTTTTCTGTGTCTTACGGGCTCGAAATATAACGTCTGACTGTAGGCGGTAATAATTATCAGGACCCTGTACTTTACGTAGGTCCTCGCTACCAATCCTATTCAAACATCAACCTTTACCACGTATGCTCCCAATATTGCGACCATCTCCACAGCATCTTTCGTCAGGATGTCAAACAGCAACTTGTTTCAATACGGGGTGCAGACTGAGAAGAAGCCTGACGACGAAACCTACAGCACTAGGTTCCATCTTGATGAGGAAGACGAGTCTGTCGCTGCTTATCAAAGCTTCAATGAGAAAGACATCGAAGATCTCGAGGTCCGTATCAGGGAAGAGGAAACAAAGAGAAAGATCTTGCGAGGTCAACTCGCAGAGTTGAACCTGAACCAGCAGATTCTCAATCTACAGAAGAGCAATTTTGAGCTCGCATCCGCTCTCGAGAACGAGAAGAAAGCTCGTTCTGAAGCCGAACTGGCTCGTCAGCAAGCAGATGCGGAGCTCCCTCAATACAAGGGCGAGGCTTGGGCTGATGCACAACATGCTGTCCGCACCAGTGAGCTATTGTGGAACGTTCGTGCGGAACTCACAACATCCCAGGCTTCTTCGAAGAAGATTCTTGCAGAACAGCAGGGGAAGTTCAATTCCGTCGAATGCCAGCTTGCAGAGAAAGCATGAGCGCTTCTGGAAGAGCAAAGGAAGTGTAGTGCTATGCAGATTGAGCTCGTAGCACTCCATGCATGTTCATCCGACGAGTTCTTGCGTCTGAAGAAGAGCATGACACTCACAGCAGACTCCCATCAGGCACAGGTCGATCGTCTGCGAAGAGCCCTTGATGATAGCATACCCGGATGTCAAGAGAAGGAAGGCTATCTCACCACCTTTCACGGACTCTCAACGAGCGTGACAAGGAAGTAAAGCAGCTTCAGGCGTCTCTCCAGTCGTTGCTCGGGCCAGGCTCGGCAAGATTTAAGGAGCAGCAGGCCATGAAACACCTTGTCGCTGAGTAAGAGGCCACTGTTATCAGTCTTAGGGAACAAGTTGCGGATCTGAAGGACAGTGTAGCAAGCACTTCCAGATAGCGGACCTTCAGCGTATCTGAATGCCAGGTTATGTTCAATGGACATACGACGACGATCGGCAAGTTTACGCTCGCTGCGTGGTAGGTAGCCAGGCTGTTCTTTGTGAATCTGGGATCTGCTTGATGTTTATTTAGAGTATTGAGCGGCTCTTCGGGCACTCGACATCTCACGTTCACGGTCGACGGTACAACGTCAATCTTAGAAGCGTACTGTCGATAGTGCAACATTCACTTCGAGGGTGCAAATGAGCCCCGTGGCACTGATGGAATTTGCGAGAAACTTCTAGTGTAAAAGGTGGGAACGAAATGAAGTGAAACGGAGGTATCTCCCAGGCACCGTGCACGTCATTCCCACCATGAGGTTTTTGATGTTGTCGTCTCGCTCCCACTGTCATCACAGAAACACACATTTCCATTGCGATCCGGAAAGCTCAAAGCGTATGAAGTCTGCCTCTTGATAGAAGTGCTGTGTTCTAAGAGCATCTAGAATGGATAACTCTCGTGACAACCCCGTATATCGCTCGCGTCACACTTTTGATGGCAGAGGTAAGAAATACACTTCATAGTTCAGCCTGTGAATCTGGCTAACACGACGAAGGCGACCAAGGAGCACAAGAGAATCCCCTGCCTACTGACGGGGCTCAAGCTCGAGGTAAGACCGGCGGGTTTAATCTGCCACATGTTCTGTGCATGCAAGCACTAACTATACAGCAGGGGCGTCGCCACCGCATCCGCAGCAGCAGCAAGCGCAACCCCTGCCGCCGCAGCAGCATCAACAGGAGCGACCGAGGGAACGTCGAAATGAATACATGGTCAGGGCGTTCGCTGCGGCACGGTTGGTTCTTGCGTCCCAAGTCGCCACTCCTGCTCCACCGGTGCAGTCGCAGGCAAGCTTAGGGCCTGGGACTGCCGTTGGCCACCCTCCCTCCCCGAGACAGGCGCGACACAATCGGCCTTCGGTGGAGGATGAAGCGGTCCTGCCTGCGGCCTCTTTGTCGTCGCCCATGTATGGCGAGGGTGAGCTAGTACCGGAGCAGATGTCGCACTACGATCTGCTTCAGGAAATTGCTGAGCTTGATCTTCGGATGTTGCAGGGTGAGCTAGTTGAGATGGAGCGGTACACGGCGCTTCAACAGGATCTTCTTATTCGAAAGCTGAGGACCGCCAACCGCCTCCAACGGGCGAACGCTGAACGAGCCCGGCCGATTCTCGCTCCGGTCACTCAGCAGAAAGACAAAAGCGGATAGAAGGAAAGGCAAATTGCAGCAAATCCAATGCCTCTGTCTTCCAAGTGTTTCCTTCCATTTCCAGAGCGAGACCATGCTACGAAAGAGCAGACACAAACGCAACTCTTCAGATAGGTTATGCTTGGTATTGGGAAAGCTTCCGTCGGACCGCCACAGGCAGTCTGCTGTAGTATAAATTGTAAGAAGGTTCCGAACAAGTCGTCGGGTGCGTGATTGGCGTGTTTTCTCCGTTCGTGTTTGCGAAGTGAAATCGTCCGCAAGTTCCTGTCTCTCGCGTACAAACCTCGAGCTGCGCTGCAATCTCATAACACATGAGTGTTTGAACAAATTATGCAGCACAAGGGCTTCTCACATTCCACAGCCGTTTCTCTTTGTATCTTTGACACCAGATCAACTGACCGCTGCTGGGACTGAAGCCTTCCGCGCGGGCCGGATGGCCGAGTGGAGAGATCATCAGCAGGACCTGGAGGCAGCGCTGAATCCGGCGAGGGAAGTTCAGGACAACCTTTAGGCTTAGCTGCGAGTGCTTCATGCTAAGATATGTTGCCTATTTACCCACTAGAAACGTCCACATGGTTTGCCTACTTAACAAGTTACTATGTAAATGGTGTCATTGTAATGAGTGCATGCGTATTTGTCAGTGCCTACCATATTTGCGTAGTTCCGCGCAAATAGTTAAGGTGTATGTGCAGGGCAGGACATGTTCACTGTAATCATTCACTCATAAAACAGTCATCCACCCACATGAGTATCCAAACTCAGCCTCCAATCTTGGACTAACACATTGCTTCAATCTCATAATGAGTAACACGCTCTCTAGCCCTCCCTCTGACTGCCAGTGGTATATATCTCTGCAACCCATTTTTATACCAGAACAATACATTTTTTGTCCAAAATCGCACACCGGTCTCTAATTACACGAGCTTCCACGTGGTCAGGACTTGTCACAAGCTGTCTGACCAGCTCTCTATCGTGTGACCTGCGATCTTTACTCTCGACCTTCTTTATCATGAAAGGTGTTTGGTACACCTGTGTCTGCAGCCTAGGGAAGATCCTAGGTAATTTTGACTTGCGAGACAAAATCATAATCCCGACGCGAAAGCCTCCAGCATTATCTCTTTCCAGGCAGCGTTACCACACGTCAATGAGCAACCAACCGAGTTTCGTCAAGGGAAGCTCGCCCTTCGATATGGCCACCGCACGAAGTCCGTGGCGGCGAAAGCCTTACGCCCTCCAGTCGCTGGAGCATAGTGCAGGTAGCCTCATTCTACAGAAACTATGCGCTATCGAGCGAAGGCCAGCTTCGCGCACTGCCTCACCGGAGGCAGGGAAGGGGTCTGTGACTGCAACAAGCGGTATGGAGGACACTGTGAAGGCGACTGTCCCTGTGGCCTCCAAGCCGGGGAATGGTACTAACGATGACCCCGTCGACACTTGGCTTACCGGCTGTGATGTGCCCCAGCATGAGCGCGACGAATTGCAGGATCACTACCAATCCAAGATATCAAATCTTGAAGAGCACTATGCCGCCAGATTTGATATGTTGGAAAAAGAATTAGCCACGGAGCGAGCTCGCTGTGCTAGACTCCACGCTCAAGTAGCGGAGCAAGAGGCTGTGCTGAGGAAAAGCTGTCACGATTGCGACGAGCTAGCCGCTCTACAAAAGACGAAAATGGACGTGGAGCTCAGGGCGCAGGCAGATCACGCCCAAATTGGCTGGGACCTCCAACGCATCGATCAGCTCAAGGAAGAGAAAACAAGACTGCGAATGGAGCTTGGAGAACTGCGGTTCAACAACGACCACCTGCGCGAAGAAAATGACAATCTGCGTGCTCTAGTTGCTGAGAGCAACAAGTTCCTGGAGCACGTACAGGAATTCGAGAAACGGGCAGACTCACCCAACGCTGACGGCAACGGAAGGGAACAAGGCGACACCGAGGCTCAAACAATTCCTCTCGTCACCAGTCACACATCTTTCAACGAACTCCTCGGCATCTGCTTGAAGCAGTATGAGCGGCTGCGCCGGGTGGTCGGGAAGCTACAGGAAGTTGACATCCTCAACCGTCTCCAACAAAGTCAACTCAACGCGAAGGACGCCGAGATCTACGTCCTCAACACTCAAGTCACCTCCCTCGACGATCACCTCCTTGCCATAGAACTTGAAACCGGCACCGCCCTCGCCGAAGTCGACCGCCTTTCCAGGAAAGCCCAGCAGATTCCGCACCTCGAAGCCGAGGTCGCACGTCTCCGTAGCTTAGCCACCAACAGATGGATCCTTGCCGCCCCCAAGGAGTACAAACAGCTTCTCGAGGAGCAAGAAGACACCATAAAGACCTACCAGGGGCGGCTAGCCGACCGCAAGAGATTGCAAGAGCAGGCACAGCTGGATGCGACACAACTCGAGAAATACGAGGACGAGCTAGAAGACTTGTATTCGCAGCTAGAGACGTGGAAAGGAAACTACGAAATGGCTATACGGGAAGTGTACCGGCTGAGGGGGTTGCTGGAGGGAATTGAGGGCATGCAGGGGAAACTGGATATCAGTACTGCGCAGTATGCTGAGAGAGGGCAGAGGCAAGGTCCTCGAGACGTCAGGCCACAGACTGGTTCTGTGATCAGGAAGCGTACTGACGGTTGATACGTTTGGCCAGGAGGTAGTCCAAAAGCAGATTTCTTGGCAGAGTGCTTAGGCTCGATTTAGGCTAGTGAGCGGGAAACGGCCGTGTAGTGGAGGTCTAGTTCAACATCATCTCTTGACAATCAATGTGCCATGTGAGATTGCTCTGTGATGCTACCACATTGCGAGGCATCAAGACATCATTTATGACAATCTGTCTATGCTTGATGGCGTATCAGAATGCGTACAACAAAAATGTGGATTCATGCAGCCGCACAAAATATTACAGGGTAGCTCGAATGACTAAATTGCCCATTGCAGAAAACTTGAAGGCTTAGCCAGTTACTAACAACACGGCATTCCCATGCCTGACCTTATATCTGCTCCAGACGATCCGTTAGGCGTATTACATCCTCTTGTGTCCAGCATGTCCTTCCACTCCCTGGGTTCTGTCTCATCAGAAATCAGTAGCCCTCAGTGAGAAGGCAATGGACTACCAAGTATGTTTGTTTAAGTCAATATCCCGTATGGACTTTGTTCCGCAGAAGTATGAGT
>JAKLMF010000284.1:7782-20352 GCA_022813555.1 Botryosphaeria agaves | reverse complement strand
TCCATGTAGAGCCCAGTTGCCGACTTGGTGATGTGCATGCTCATGAATGCTGCAATGCACTCCGACTTCACGGGCGCCGGAGGCGTTTGAACAGTTGGCGTGGTTGGGCACTGGTACACCTGAAGGTCGGAGCCAGCGAAACCACCAATGCGAGCGTGCACATCCCAGATAGCCGCTGGGGTGCCGGAGGAGGCAAGGTTGTACTGAATCAGGATAGCACCTTGTTGCTGTCCCTTGGTGCTGACAATCATGTCGCTCCACTCGATCGTACCGGTCTCGCCGGGACGGCCAACCTGGACAACTGGCTTGGGGTTGTTCATGTCGTTGAAGTACTTGCCGCTAGACAAGATGACTGGGTAGCTCTCACCCACAATCTTAGCGCCGGCGGGAATGTATATCGTGTTCGTGACGAGGTAGTCACCGTGGTCAACGAACAAAATCTTTCCAGTCCTGGCAGACATGGTGATGGCAGACTGCAGAGCAGTCGTATCGTCGGTACGGCCATCTCCCTTAGCACCGGAGCTGCGCGCGCTGATGAATCGGTTGGCAGGGATGTTCTCATATTGCGGCTTGCTCCGCTCGTAGAACCTGCCGCCACCCTGTAGCAAGCTGCCAGGCCTGTTGTTTGGCGCAATCGGACCTTGGAAGTTGTTCGGGCCGTTCGGCGTGTAAGAGTGTCCCTGACCCCAGGCAACAATGGTGGACGAGCCTGTCGAGCCTGCAAGAAGCGTCGTCTGGCCGTTGCCTTGCACGGCCACTGGGACGTTGTTCAGTTGCACGTTCTCGATGATCAGGCTTCCACCGGTTGGGGGCTGAGACGTAAGATCGTGGGCAGTGGTAATGCCAACTGGCGTGTTGGAGATACTGCTGTCGATGAAAGTGACAGACCCAACACTCTGCGCAGTACGTCCACCGGAATTCATGCTCAGACCGATGGAGCAGTTGTTGATGGAGACGCTCTTATACGTCCAGCCCCAGTCCCAGATCTGGTTGATAGCGGTCACAGCGTCGTAGAACGTCAGGTTGCGCATGGTGAACTGCTGGTTACCAAAGGTCGCACCGTACAACCCTCCCACGAAGGTGAGGTCACCCATGAAACCACCGGAGCCACTTTCGATGAAGATACCCTGGTGCTGGGTGCCGTTGTTGCTAGACATCTGGAAGATGACATTCTGGATGCTCGTCGCCTGCGCAGTAGGCCAATGAATTCCGGTCACACTCTGGTTGTGCGGAACTCCCGTCATGTCAATGACGAAGTTGCGGATCTGCCTCCAGAATACGTTGGTAGAACCGAAGCCGAGGACACCACCGGCCTGGTACTGGTCACCGTCAATCACACCAAGACCGGTGAAGTTCGCCGTCGGCTTGAGCACAGGCATGCAGTTCGGGTTGCCGACAAGCATGGTGTAGTAGTAGTCGATGATCGAACTGGAGACGAGATACGTTCCAGATGGGAAATAGACCTATTCAAATCAATACCAGTCCATATCTCACTAAACCAAACATTGCAATTCGACTTACAATAGCAGGGGTGGTGGTCGACGACTGGCAGACACCGGGGGCACAGCGGCCTTGGGCGCTGATGGCCCGCTGGATAGCAGCAGTATCATCTGTAACACCGTCACCTGTATCACAGGATCAGCCAGAATCCTAATGTAGACATTGAGGAACACATAGATCGCAGAAAGTCCCGTGACCTGAGCAGAGCTTCTCTCACTGGCTCTAATGCAGTGACCCTTTCACTCAAGGGACGGCAGTCAAGACATCATACGTACCAACGGCGCCAAAGTCCTTGACGTTGCGGAAGACCTGGTAACCGGTCGGGTCCGGGTTGAACGCAGCAACACCTTGGTGCTGGATGTTCTCCAGC
Organism: Botryosphaeria agaves; assembly: GCA_022813555.1. Lineage (NCBI taxonomy): Eukaryota > Fungi > Ascomycota > Dothideomycetes > Botryosphaeriales > Botryosphaeriaceae > Botryosphaeria > Botryosphaeria agaves. The sequence goes on along the minus strand of JAKLMF010000284.1, from coordinate 18,482 downwards.
CAATAGCTGCACACGTTTGACGGTCTGGGCGGGACCTTGGTGTGGGTAGGCCTGGGACGTAGACCTGTACCCGTAGGGCCGTGGTAGTTGGCCCAGTTTCCATACTCCCGGGTCATCGACTGGACAAAGTACTCGACCTGGGGGATCTTGTAGTGGACATGCTGGGCAGCGACGCCGGAGACAGCCACCAACAACGCTGCAAGGGCGTTGATTCCAACCATGATGGGCGAGGTGACGGCTTGGAAAGAGAACTCTGGAGGTACATAGCTGGCTATTTATATGAAGCCCGTATAGCAGATTGCAGCGCAGCGCAGCGCATCTGACACCCCCTGCACACTACTGCAGGCTCATCAGATGGTTGCATCATGAAGCTCGTGCCTCTCCCCATACTTTGTACCAGATGGTGCCCACGTTGCACACTGATCAGGCAGGAGAGGTGCTCCTGTGGCGCTCGATAGCTTGGCTCTCGTGTCCAAGCCGGTGCTGAGAGCGGCCTTGTTGCCCATTGAGTACTAGACAGCAGCATCAAGCTCCGCCGCAGACGCGGGTCCTTCGTGCGGGGTGTTGCATAGAATGCGCCCGGGCAGGTCAGAAGCATCGTCGAACAGGCGCTGCCCCCTGACTTGGTCCAATTGAGCCGAGTCGGCGGGTGGGGATGTGCGTGGGGGATCTGACTGGTGAGCCGAACCGGCTCTGCAGCCTCTCATTTTATCCTCGGCGCAGGACGTGTCTTGGGAAAGGCTCACAACAACGCGCAACACGAAGAACTTTGGTAACGTCTCACTCTCTCATCTTCTGCCTGTCATACGGTCCGGACTATGGCATCTTGGCACTAGCACGTCCTTCACCCAGAGCCTGCTTGCTTTGCGAAACCGGAGCAAAATGTCCGGATCTATCTGCGCTCGAGGAAAAGAATGTCTCTTCAGTTTGACACCCTGCGTTGTGACCCTGACACCACCTAAAGGACTGTCCCCCACCAGCCTAGCCCCATAAACTGGCCTTTCTCAACTGCTTGATCGTGTCTAGCGTTAGCGCTGGAGCGATGCCCTTCACTACCATGACTTGATAATCCATGAACACATAGCGCATCATGTCTACCCTCCGTAGTCTACCCAGTATATCCAAGATCAACTCGTTGGGAAGCCGCTGGAAGAGGCTAGATGCAATGTGCGTGCTATCTTTCATCTGCCGGACTCTCTCGGGCGTGATCCTCGGTACAAGATTCCAGTGCAAAGGTCGAAGCAGCGAGTAGGTGGCGAGGGCAAAGTTGATGAAATTGTGTGGAGCCATGTCTTCCATGATGATGAGCCGAAGTTCCACGGGTAGTCGGAACAGCCCATGAGGAGGCCCATTGCTGGTGACTGTGCTTAATAGACCGGGGCTCGGATGCAGATGCTCTTCCATATCTCTTTGGTGTGTGCAAACTGGCTTTGGCGTACTGAACGCTCCGCAATAATAGCCTCAGTCGTTGTGGGGCTTCTGTTCGGTTACAATGTCACGCTTCTCTCCAGTTCCAATGTCTCTCAACCACCTCCAAACAGCTTGGGAGATGAACCAGCTGCCGACAGCCAGAACAGTGATGTAAACTGTTGTTGGAGCAAGCGATCGTGGCAAAACTCCGAGGAGATACGGATCCAAAACTGCTCACCCAGACATTAATAGCGAGCCTGGAATTGTGTCACGGTTTAACTCACTAATATCAACGTCAACGACTGGAGGACTGTTCATCAAAGTTTTGTTCGTTGTGTAGTAATCGGCAGCCGAATGGACGTGTAGGAACAACAAAGATGCGTCCTTGGAGCTGGAACCTGTGCTCCGAGCCAGTTGCGTAGGGCACAAGTCACCCTGACGCTGTTCAGAGTAGTCGGCTAAAGCAGATATGAGAGACGGCGTCTCAAACACTTCGGTGATGGGATAAACGTCCAGCGAGAATTGGGTGGGTTGCTTGGTAGATGTCAGCAGCTGAACGAAAGGACGTCCAACAGATGTGAAATCGCCGGAGATGAGCAATGCGACTGCTGAGGAGTCTTCAGAAAGTTCGGGCGAGCAGAACCAGCCTCTCGTTCAGGCGTATGACCACCTGACAAGACCATACAGCTCCCACAGCTCTTGGCTGCGGTCTTGGTGTTGTATATTCGTGCACGTGATCATGGCAGCCTTAGAAGCCCTCAGTAAGGAGGTACATACCGTCGCTACCCAGCAGATCCTAACCTCGTACCTTCGTCTAGGAGTGAGGTCTTCCAGCAAGAACCAGTGTTGTGTACCGCGCGGATGGGTTTCGTTTGGGAACTGCACAGGCAGGTGTGTCTCTAGTATGCTAGTGGCAGGTGAAAGAATGTCTAAGCATAGATCATCAAGACCTGGATGAATATTCGGGATGGTGATGGTGTCCGGCCCACGAAAGACGATCTTTTCAACGTTGGCATGGACTTGAACAAGGTGTCCGAGGAGAAGGAGCAGGCCAGTAGAAGTAAGCATCTTCAAGTGCAACAGTACGATGTCTGGTATCTACAGAGGCAGTCGCAACCATGTCTTCACACGTTGATGCTGCTGCGGTGGTGTTTGCTTGATATGACTGGTGGCCCTTCACTGCGGCGCGAGATCTAGCGCGGCACAGCTGGCCTGTGCGCGGCCTTCCAAAATCAACAAAACATCCACAACCGCTTTCCAACCGACTCCTGGACTCGATCTCATCCACCACACAACCCACCAACCCGACCATCTCCTCCGCCCGATCGCCCCGTGGCCGTCTCGAGACGTGAGCAGCTTCGTCGTACATCACTAACACCGGCACATCAATCGTCAGAATGAGAGAAGTCATCAGCTTGAACGGTACGCTCGAGCCCCTCATTGTGCTTTGACCGCCCTTAGTGGGATGGATATTGAAGAGCGAGAGACTGACTTCGCACGCGTACAGTCGGCCAGGCGGGTTGCCAGATCGCCAACTCATGCTGGGAGGTGAGTAAAAGCCAGCAAGCGCTCTGAAATGGAGTGCTGTCGTGGTAGCCTGCGAGGAAAACACGTACTGATATTGATGGTCCCGATAGCTCTACTGCCTCGAGCATGGCATCCAGGTGAGTCAGCTCAGTCAGCCTCTTTGTACAAGTTCGCGTTTTAACTTGCCCCTTCACAGCCCGACGGTTACCTCACCGAGGAGCGCAAGGCCGCCAACGACGACAAGGGATTCAGTACCTTCTTCTCCGAGACTGGTATGTTCCACTCACGCAGAAGCATCCAACCGGCGTGGTACTAAACTTCACTACAGGCCAGGGCAAATACGTTCCACGCACTATCTACTGCGACTTGGAGCCCAATGTCGTCGACGAAGTCCGAACAGGCACCTACCGAGACCTCTTCCACCCCGAGCAGATGATCACGGGCAAGGAGGACGCATCCAACAACTACGCTCGTGGCCACTACACTGTCGGGAAGGAGCTCATTGACCAGGTCCTGGACAAGGTTCGACGTGTTGCCGACAACTGCACTGGTCTACAAGGTTTCCTCGTCTTCCACTCCTTCGGCGGTGGTACTGGTTCCGGGTTTGGCGCTCTGCTCATGGAGCGCTTGTCCGTCGATTATGGCAAGAAGTGCAAGCTGGAGTTCTGCGTATACCCAGCTCCACAGGTTGCCACCTCCGTTGTGGAGCCATACAACTCCATCCTGACCACTCACACCACCTTGGAGCACTCGGACTGCAGCTTCATGGTTGACAACGAGGCCATCTACGACATCTGCCGCAGGAACCTGGGCATTGAGCGGCCTAACTATGAGAATCTGAACCGTCTGATTGCTCAAGGTATGTTTCTTGCTTGAACACTCGGTGGCATCTTGGCTGATACGCTATCCCAGTTGTCTCCTCCATCACCGCATCTCTCCGCTTCGACGGCGCCCTCAACGTCGATCTCAACGAGTTCCAGACCAACTTGGTCCCATATCCACGCATCCACTTCCCTCTCGTTGCCTACGCGCCCGTCGTGTCCGCGGCCAAGGCTCAGCACGAAGCCAACAGCGTCCAGGAAATTTCAATGTCCTGCTTCGAGCCCAACAACCAGATGGTGAAGTGCGACCCGCGCAACGGCAAGTACATGGCCACCTGCATGCTGTACCGTGGCGACGTTGTTCCGCAAGAAGCCAATGGTGCTGTCGCTACGCTCAAGACGAAGCGTACCATCCAGTTTGTGGACTGGTGCCCAACTGGCTTCAAGATTGGTATCTGCTACCAGCCGCCTCAGATGGTGCCGAACGGTGATTTGGCCAAGGTCAACCGTGCTGTGTAAGTCACTGCCATATCATGAGTTCATGAACATGAGCTGACATAACATTCTAGCTGCATGCTTTCCAACACCACCGCCATTGCCGAGGCATGGTCTGCTCTCTCGCACAAGTTCGACCTCATGTACTCCAAGCGTGCTTTCGTCCACTGGTACGTTGGTGAGGGTATGGAGGAGGGTGAGTTCTCTGAGGCTCGTGAGGACTTGGCTGCTCTTGAGAGAGATTACGAGGAGGTTGCTGCCGACTCTATCGAGGGTGATGAGGGTGCTGAGGCTGAGTACTAAGTGTGTACTGTGGGTGTGAGCGTGGCCTTCTGCTGCTGGAAGGTGATGGCCTGATGTTGTTGGTGGGCGGTGCGGCTTGGGGGCGCTCTGTGCATCTGGGATAGATACACGTAGCGGTTATTGGGTTCTTGGTTCTTCTGTCCCCTTTGTCAATCAAACTCTTCGAAACGCTATTGAGGTCTCCTTGATTCGCATTCAGTGGTCCGTCAATCGATGATGCTTGCTGCCAAGTCCTATTCCACGTTGTATCTAAGCTACAACGGAACACCATGTATAAGACAAAGTGTGCGATCTGGGATATCATGTCTCATCCTCCCCGTCATCCAATCCAACCAGCCTCCGCTCCGCCACCTCCCGAATCTTCTCGCCCAGGACATCCCTTCCAAACCTCGCGGCGACCTTACCAGCAGCCTCCATCATCCGACCACTTCGGTCTCGCATCAGTCCAACAATTTCCAGCGCCTTCATGCCCCTATCTTCACCCTCACGACACTCAGCAGCCAGCAATTGCAACAGCGTCTTATCAATCTCAATCTCACGGCGGCTGAGCTCCACACGCTGAGTATGCGACGCCCTCGTAACGCTGGTAAGATCCTCAAGCAAAGAGAACAGCACCGAGTGCCGCAAGAACGCCTCTTCCAAGCGCTGCGTCTCACTAACGCCTCCCACCTCCTCACCCTCACCATCCTCATCCTCCCCATCCGCCCGCGCCGCCGCACCACCCCTCCGCGCCAGCGCCCCGGAAACAGGCACCTCAAACTCAAATTCCGACAGCAGCGGGCGCGGGAAATACGGGTACAAATCCCCGCCCTTCAGAATGATGCAGTGGAACTTCTCCTGCGCGACCGCCACCGGCCAATACCTCTCCTCCTTGCGGCCCGACGCCAGCCGCGCCAGCCGCCGCGTGTCCAGCAGCGGCACCCAGCGCGCCTGGCCCGGCGTGCGCCAGTGCTGCAGGACGAGCAGGGTGCCGGTGGAGTCGTAGACGCACGGGTCGCCGGCGTCGCTGAAGAAGACGGAGCGCAGCTCTGCGCCCGGCGGTAAGGCGAGGATGTCGTCGGCCTGGCACACCTCGTCGCGACGCACGTTTTCGATGGTGTAGAGCAGCTGCGTTGATCCACCGTCGTCGTTGTCGCCGCTGCCGGGAATGACGGGGCCGTTGCCGACGGTCAGGACGTAGTCGCGCCACGCGGCGCAGGTGACGGCAGGGCTGGCCTTCTGGCGGTAGACGCGGAAGGGGACGCCGAACAGGGTGAAGATGCGGACGTAGTTGGCCGACGTCGTGACCACGACGTACGACTCGCTGAGCGCGATGGACGTCGCTTCCTCCCCGGCTGGCAACTCCGTCCGCCAGTCCGTCCGTACGGTCCACGTCTCGTGCGGGCGGTAGTAGAGCAGGGCGGGGTGCTTGTTGCCGCCGGAAGTGGAGGCCGGGCAGGAGAAGAGGGTGCCGTGCTCGTTCAGGCAGGCCTTGTCGTAGAGGAAGGGGTCGGTGAAGTGGAAGTCGCGGTGAAACTCACGGTCATAGAACTCGACGGTGACGGTGTGATGGGTCTCCTGATCGACGGTCCAGACGAAACCGGTGAGGTTTAGGCAAAGGTAGCGCCGGTTGCCACGCCAGGGCGTGCTGCCGGGCTGGAAGGAGGCGTGTGTGCGTGGTTGCCAGGTGTTATAGGTGGTGCGGTGACGCTTGCCGTTGGGGAGGTCGAGCGTGTCGAGGTGGCCGTTTGGGCGTTTGCCGTGGCCGTTTATATGTTCGGCGTAGCCTGCGCCGTCGTCGTCGACGATGAAGCCGTCTTCGGACATTGCGTCACCCAGGATCTCGTCCAGCGAATCCGGGGTGCCCGCTCTTGGGCGCCGCGGTATATCCTTCACTCCGTTCGTCAGAGGGCGGCGGGCATCTCCTGATGTTTCTGCCAGAGGATCGTGAATGAACGGTGCTGGTTGAGGTCTCTCTTCCAGGATCAACATGTGCTCAGCCGGTACAAAATCCGTATGGATGTACAATTCACCATCGTTGTTGGTGTAGGACAAAACGTTCTCTGTTGGATGCCACACCATTGCCAATATAGTAGCACGGATGTCATCATACGTCTTGATGACTTTCTGAGTCTTCGTGTCCCATAGTTGGAGCTTTCGGTCTGTGCCTGATGTGGCCAGAAGCCCACCGTTCGGAGACCATGCTGCAGCAGTGACATCGCCGGTATGGCCGCCTCGAAACGCTCGTTGTCGTTCCCAGTCACTTCGTGACATGACTTGGATATCTGGCATCCCGTCAGCATGGAGTGTGCATTCATCATGCGCTTCTACCGTTACCTTTTGTAGCAGTTGCTGTAGCGAATGCTCTGCCATCGGGATGCCACAGAACTTTCGAGCTGGCTTCCGCATCCGTGTCTAAAGCCTTGATCATGCCATCCACCTTCTTGACAAGCTCCGGCTGCTCCGAACTCAATGAGTAGATGTATATGATACCATCTGAGCAAGAGACGGCTAGATATGATCCGCTGTGGTCGAATGCTACGTGCTTGACTGGCCGCATTTGATCCCGCAAGTAAAGCACCTTCGTCATATCTTTGGTGTTGACGACCTTGACCGCTAGCTCACTGTCCTCTGTCAGGTGTTGTTCTGCTCGACGTGAAGATCAACATACTCGCTAGCTACGGCCGCCCAGTTTCCATCGGGCGAAAGGGCAATGTCGCGAATCGGCAGAGTACATCGTACGAGCACCTCTTGTAAGGAATTTGTTTCGAGTGAGTATTTGCATACCGTACCATCTTCGGAGCCAGTCACGAAGAAATCGGTCTGATATAAACCTTGTAAGCTGCAGAGCCTCAGAGCCAGTAGGATGGTCTTACAGTCGCGGCGACAGCGGTGTTTGAATCTTGGCAATCATCTATGTTCGTAGGTTCCGCATCCGAGCCATGGTGGAAGACTCGAATGGCATTGTTGAGGCCAACTGTGATGAGTTTCCGGCCGTTTGGCGTGTAGCTAAGGAAGGTTGGGCCTGGTGTGTCTATGATATAGTCAGTCAATGGGACTATCAAGGCTTGCTGTGAGACTCACGAGCTGGCCGTCCACGAAGTCGCTGGTGTATAGTCATTGTGGGTGTATGAGCGTGCAGATGGTGGGTTCACAGCAATGACACTCTGAGACGCGTTGCGCGAAGAGACGTGTGGAATGCGCGCTAAGCTTAAGTGGGTGGTCCATGCTGCGGATTATTCAAGCTGACAGCTTGTCATCGTGTGAAAGCGGTCCAGAGTAAGAAGTGAAAACCGTTTGTGCATCCAGTCGCAATTGCTATACTCTTCAATAACTCTACTCAAACTAGCACCGTCGTTGTATTGTGGTTATTGCGACTTTCCTTAAGCGCTGCGCGTCGCGACTTCCCACGCGAGTGAGGCCTGTTTTAATCGATCCTCCACTCTGCCTCTCGTTTCCTCTCCTCACAACAACATCACGAACACACCGCAATCACATCGCAACCACAGTTAACTAAAAGACTCTCGTCCGACCTTCATAAACTCTCCACTTGACCAATTCATCCCGCCTCTCTCAACCGTCAAAATGAGTGATCAGAACGGCGCAACCGAGTCCAAGGCGGAGACCAAGGTAGAGGGCTCGGAACAGGAAACTCCTTCCGCTGTTGACAAGGGCAAGGGCAAGGGCAAGGGCAAGGCTGCTGAGAACCCCGACGTGATGGAGGAGACTGAGGAGAGCTCGGCAGAGGAGAGTGGCCCAGAGGATCAGGTCCGTTGCAGCTGCTTCCACTCTTACCTTTTCATACACGTTGTGCCATACTAACAGGAAGAGTGTCCAGGGTGATGAAGGTATGACGTTCCCAATTGTCTAGCCATCCACTGCAGCTAACACTTCGGCAGCTGAGGAGGCGGACGATGACATGGGCGAGATCGACCCGAGCAACATTGTCGAGGGCGGACGGCGTACTCGCGGCAAGCAGATCGACTTTGCCAAGGCCGCTGAGGAAGCAGGTGCGGAGGACGACGACGAGGAGGACGATGAGGATTTCGAGGCTCCCGATGATGCTATGGAGGAGTAGATATTTTGTCTGCAGGTACGCAACTACGTGCAACCTGCACTTCCTTGTCTTTCTTGATCACTCCTGGTCGGTATACCCACACCAGTCACTGACGGGACTCAGGCATCTTGATGAGCGTTTGACAAGTGGCAGATGCAAACGGCCTGACCTTGGTTACTGGCATGGGCATTCAGCGGTTGTCTACTTGTTACGGAGCATGGGCGCGTGAGCTGGGAATGGCACTCTACAAAAAGCGTCTTTGCGGCGGCATTATGCAGCTTTGTTATGCGGCAGAACTAGAACAGCATCTATGAACAATACGGAGAATAGGTAGTTTGGTCAAGCATATGTCTTCTTGCACAAGAGTCTAACAGCGGAGATTCTTCCGCAAGTTTGTTCCTCGATTACAGTCGGCGAGTTTGCACTCCCTGGGAAGCTCTTTAGCGCAGATACGAAAGCGCCTGAGCATCAGTCTGTTTGCACAGCATCTGGCAGCAGAAGGCATTAAACCCAGAGTCGGTGCTGAGCGTGCAGTTATAGGTGAGCTCTCTCGGCGAAGTGACGGTACCCCAGCGTATCCTCTATCAAGAGGGCTCGGGTGAAGGGTTCAAGTAGAGGCAGAGCTAGTCGAGATATTCCCCACGGCCAAAAGGCTGGGAATCGACGGTCCCGGGGACTGTCCTGATATTCCTGTCGCCTTGCCCGCTCCACGAGCGCAGACTCACCGACTTTCGTTGTAAAAACGGCGGACAATAACCTTCTCGTGGTAGCTGTGTCCTCTGCTATTGAGGCGCCACAGCCGGTCCAACACCTAACCACAATAAGGCAGGAGGTTTGCGATGCGCATCAGAGTATTGCGCCAGCGCCGTTGACTCTATGGAACGCAAGTCATCCGGGCGACAGGCTCTGAACAGACAGTTCACCGCTTCAACAAGTTCCATCTCCTCCGGTGTCGTCGCAGTCTTCTTGAGACAGTGACATTGAGATTGCGCATTTCGGGGAAGCGGTGGATCTGAGGCATATTCCATTGGTGCGATATCGGCCGGCGCGGTCGAGTCTTAGGTACCAAAGTACCAAAGTACCTGTTCTTTCCGATTTCTTGACTCACGGAATCCATTTCGTTGCCAACAGTTCCTTCTCTCCGTGTCCTCCCGACGTTCTAAGGGCCACTGCGTCCTCCGCGGTGGTTGAGATGGTTTGTTAGTGTCGCATCGTTGAGGCTCAAGTACCTGTCCGCTCGCCAGGAATGAGGGAGTGGCGATGCAAGCATCATCTGTCGACCGGCCATAATGGTCGCTTAGCTTCGATGCGTGAAGGACGAGGGTCTTCTCGCGACGGTCGCCGTGCGCTTTTTAACTAAGCAATGCCGTCCTGGAGTGCCCATGCGCCGTCGTGTCGTACGCTACCCCATATGCACGATAAGGACTGACAAGGGTTTATGACCAGTTGGAATTACCTGAGACGGGCCCGCACCACCATTTCACATGCCTCGAACTAGCATGGTAACGGCGGCGCGGGCCCAATCTGAACGCTCCAGCAGCTGGCGAGGAGCTTTGGGCAACGGGTAGAACTGCATCCTTTATGCAGCCCGCGGTCATCTGCAGAGAGCAGCGAATCAACACGACTGCAATAGCTGTCTGCTACACTTACCGCCTGCGCCCGGCGAGTCCCTTCATCGGATCTAGGTAGTATTAGGCCACCTGCAGATGGCAGAACCGTGGGGTGCAGATGCAGACAAAATTTCGGCACGCAGACACTCACAACAGACGTGCAGGACAGCTGGTATGGGGCAAGCCCGAGTAGCTTCGAGTAGCAGAGCCGCCAAGAGGAGAGGCGATGTCTCAGTAGTGCGTGCAGAGGGCCTTCGACACGGCCCCGATGATATTGAGGCGAATGGTTTGGACGGGAGAGATCTGTGACGGAGACGGACTGACTACCATATGCCATTGTGCTCGGGGAAGAACGCTTTAGAAACGTCGAATAAACTCTTCCAGCAGAGCGCAACGAAGCCGACCTGACAACCGTGAAGAGACAGGAAACAGGCCCAGTCTAGATCAAGTTTCAACAGTTGCAGCTATTTTTAGTGCTGTTAGCCTCCTGTGCACTTG
>JAKLMF010000283.1:0-20353 GCA_022813555.1 Botryosphaeria agaves | reverse complement strand
GGTTATACTGCTGCTCATGGCGGTCGCGTGCGTGCCCGTGCTGCTGTTTCTGAAGCCGTTTTATCTCAGGTGGGAACATAATCGCGCCAGGGCGTTGGGGTATAGGGGGATCGGCGAGAGTACGAGGGTTAGTGCGCTGGATGATGACGATGAGGAGGGGGGGCAGTTGAATGGGGGGAGGGAGAGCTTTGGGGATGATGAGGATGGGGTGGCGCTGATTACGCAAGATGTGGGTGGGGAGGAGCATGAGGAGTTTGAGTTTTCGGAGGTCATGATTCATCAGGTTATTCATACGATTGGTAAGTTCCTCGATCTCTTTTCTTGCCCCGTCCTTCTCTCCTCGTTGCCCCTAACCTGTGGGGCCGTCACGCACAATCGCTGACCCCCACTCCAGAGTTCTGCCTCAACTGTGTCTCCCACACAGCCTCCTACCTCCGCCTCTGGGCCCTCTCCCTCGCCCACCAACAGCTCTCCATCGTTCTCTGGGACATGACCATCTCCATCGCGTTCAAGCAGTCCGGTGCCATGGGCGTCATCGCCACTGTCGTCTTGTTCTACCTCTGGTTCGTGCTGACCGTGTTCGTGCTGTGCGTCATGGAGGGTACCAGCGCTATGCTGCATAGCTTGAGATTGCACTGGGTCGAGGCGATGAGTAAGCACTTTTTGGGTGATGGCATACCGTTTGAGCCGTTTAGCTTTCAGAGGATGTTGGAGGAGGAGCCGGTGGAGTAGGGTGGTTTCGTTAGTGTTGGTCAGGGTGTGTTGTATCAGCAGTTGTAGGTAGTGACTCCTACGTATCGATTGGGCTTTTTGTAGAAGTTGCCAGTGTACGCAATCAGCACTGTGATGTGAGAATTTATGTATATGGGATCCAGTCTATATCGCTGTCACATGACTGTACATACCATAACTTTTGGCACATGAGATGCAACCTCGAGTCACCAATCCGGATAACATCGAATGATTCCAAACGGAGGTGCAAAGCACGTGTCTATACAACTATAGATAGCTAGACTACACGCTGTATCTTCGACGAGTCCAAACGTTGTAGTACAGGTGCGATAAGGGGATGCTAAGCATAATAGCTTTCTGTACAATGGATGCCTGAGCGCAGACTGCAGCAAAAATCCCTGAATCCACCCATGATTGAGTCCAGGATCCAGAACTAATTGGCGCTTGCGTTGTCGAGAGCCTGCAGTTTACTTGAGCTGCTTGAACAGCTTGGGGGCGGCGCACTGGGTTGCGCAGTGGGTGAGGTGGAAGACTGTGCGGGTTGATATTAGTATGCATACGTCTTTGGCAGGCCGCGAATGGTTGGTTCTTACATTCTTCCACACAGTCCTCCTTTGCCTTGCCATCCCCATCCTCCTCCATCTGCCTTGTCACACGCTCGACGCATTCGTCGTAGTGGTGCTTGATCGGGGCGCAATCCTTCGAGTGCATGCATTCTGCGAGATGGATCAGCCCATACTCATTCTTTAAACAATGTACAGCAGCTCCCAAATCAAGTTTCTTTCCGGGCCTCCTCCTCAACACGCCCGCTCTCGCCGGCCACACCTCTCGCTGCCGTCCACAACGAGAAAAACAAGCGAACTCACCTTCCTCCAACCGGGATTTCGGATCCTCAACCTCCTCATCCTCCTCTTCCTCCGGCACGTCCCCCTCCTCCTCCATGTCATTCTGCTCGTTCTCCGCCACTCGTCCCGGCACCCCCGTCTGCCCCGCGGCCGCCTTCCCACTCTCATCCCCCGGCTTATGTCCCGCCTCTGGCTCGCTAGCCGTCCTCTCAGCGCTCTTTTTCGCATCCTCCTTATTCACGTCGGCCTCGTCGCCGCTCTCCTCGTCGGTGCCGGCGTGCGGCAAGCCCTGCGCGCTGACGCCGCCGCCGACGCCCGCGTTGCCGGATTGCTGGGCGGTGGTGGATTTGCCGGTGCCTTGGTTGGCGGAGGAGTTCATCTGGCCGGAGGTGGCTTCGTCGCCGTGCGGGTCATCGTGGGGAGCGTTGGATGGGGCGTCGGCGTGGAGGGGAGTGATGGTGAGGGAGGTGTAGAGGTCGGAGAAGAAGTCGGAGAGCCCCATTGTGATGGTTGTGGGGGTCAATTGACAGGGTTGTGGGAGATGGAACGGTGGTGGTTGTGGTAAGAAGTGAGGTTGGAGCTTGGAGGTTGTGGATGGGATTGGCGAGCTAGGCCCGATTGGGCGATGGAGCTTTGGTGAGCATCATTGTCATGATTTTTATGGGAAGTCGATACATCAATTGATGGAAGTGATAATAAACAGGCTACATCTCGTTTTACGTTATCATCTGTAACTGAGCCGTAGCAAAAAGCCGAGAATTTTCTGCAGTAGCTACATCAACAGCTCATCCTATCATCACCACATCTCTACTTAAGCCTATTCTCCGCCGCCTTCCAGTTAATCACGTCCCAAATCGCCTTGAAATACTCCGCCTTGCGGTTGTTGTACTGCAAGTAATACGCATGCTCCCACGCATCAATCCCCAGCAAGGGTCGGAACGGCCCAACCACGGGGTCCTGGTTGGCGTACGTCTTGATGCCGATCTTGCCCGTCTGCACGTCCTGCACGAGCCAGGCCCAGCCGCTGCCCTGCACACCGGCGAGCGCGGCGTTGAACTTCTCTTTCATGGCGTCCAGGCTGCCGTAGTGCTCGTCGATGGCTTTGGCGAGGGCGCCGGAGGGAGGCTCGCCGCCGCCTTGGGATTGGGGTGCCAGGTTCTCCCAAAAGAGGGTGTGGTTGAGGTGTCCACCTGCATAACGAAGTTTTCATCAGCTTTTGCTAATGGCTTGGCTGCTTGCTTGTCGTCGCTCGGTGCGTGCTGAGCTTCCGTCTTGCTGACTATTGAGATTGTACACACCTCCGTGGAAGTTGATGAGCGGCTGTAGAGCAATCTGAGCCGCAATATCTTGGTTCGACTGTGCTGTGGCCATCTTCTCGGTCGCGTCGTTGAACGAGGTCACGTAGGTGTTGTGGTGCTTGTTGTGGTGCAGCTCCATGATCTTGCCGGAGATGGCGGGTTCCAGCGCGCCATAGTCATCTTGATACAGAAGCTGTAAGCTATTGATCTTCGATGTCATTGAGAGTAATGGGATGAGTACTTACATGGAAGATCCGGAAGGGTGGCTTTGCCTCGGGTGAAGCTCACTCCTGCGAGACCAGCCCGCTTGGAGGTCGTGGATGAAGGTGCTCGGAGAGCCGAGCGGAGAGCAGAGGAGCGGACCAGAGTGGACGACATGTTTGAGATGGATATGTGTCAATCGGGTGTGTCTCGGATTGGTGGTGTTGTTATCGACGACGGGGAGACAGCTCCGCAAAGCTTTGCTACGTCATCCGAGGGAAAGCTGAGGGGAGCTGCTCTCTCTCGGCGCGGCCGATTCCGTTGATAGGGCTGTCCCGCTCCATCCATGCAGCCATCTCCTGCTCTCCCACCAACACATGTAGCGCGCACAACAACCGCGATTAGTGTATACAGAGTACTCTATGCCTGTCTCGTCGCCTCATCTGAAAAAAATACTGTGATACCCCGATTTCTGTATCCGTTCTGCTTCGTTTCGTATCTCTGATCACTTATCATGCCGTCCTCTATCGTGCACCTTCCCAACGGTCAGCATCTTACTGTAACGCCAGTATTTGGCGGACTTTCCTTCAAATCGAACGAGCTCAGCAATCATCACTCTCCCTTTCCTCCAGGATGGACTGTCGTGCTCAACTCCGAAGACGAGGACGACGACCCGTCCTGCGAGCCTGACGCAGTCGAAGGACCCAGGCCAGTCAAGAGGCACATGATACATCGCTACAAGAGACCTACGTTACACAATGACCATATCTATATCTCCTCCATATCCCAGCCCAACAGCACCGACTTCAGGCCTGTCAGCTCTCCGACGAGACAGATCGCGATGATGCTGTGGGCATCACTATACTGGTACTTCCACCAGCCAGAACCAACACCACAGGTTGTGACCAGCGCATCTGCGAAGACTCCAGAAGCAGGCAGGCCGAAGGGTGACTGGAGAATCCAAGTCAATCGCGAGGGTGTCTTCAAGCGACGAATAGTTCTGCAGAAGCTGGAGCGCATGGGTCTGATATCAAGCGAAGACTCGACAGTCGGCGCCGATCAGGACGAGCGGTCTGGGGAAGGCTGGTTGGAGATGTTTGTCAGCCGCCGCTCTTTTTGGCAGCTAGACGCACGGATATACCTCTTCACACTGACGCCCAACGTTGGCTCCCCATACCCAGGCGGGACACCATACGCCGGCACGCCGCACGGTTCACGTCAGAGCTCACCCAGCGGACTAGGCAATGGCCGACCAGAGCCCGCTGCAGATATGATAGCTCCGGGGGCTTGGACTCCAAACGATCCTGGGCCTTTCCAGTCCGCTAGCCATCTCCCAACGTTCTATCCTCCACCACCTGCCCAATTTACAATGTCAAACGGCATCCGACACCCAATTCGTCCGAAACCCCCTCGTCAAGGCGAGACGTTCTACACGCGTTACATCCCAAGCGTAGGCCAGTATCTGTCCTTCCGCGTAGCTTCCTTATCCACCAAACCGCACACGCACCGTGGACCAGTTTCCAATTCACCCATACCCTCTCCACCGAACATTCGCAACGCGCGAGCCAGCGTCTCTGATACTCTTTTGCCAACAATCGCAAGTCTGAGAGAAGAGGAAGCGGTCACGGACCCACAGCTTCTCCACAAATGGATGAACGACCCCAGAATCGCGTACTATTGGGGCGAAGCTGGACCGCTGTCGCATCAGGAAGAGCTTCTACGGCGCGGATTGAATAGCAAGCACAGCTTCCCAGTCATTGGATGCTGGGACGGCAAGCCGTTTGGGTATTTTGAGCTATACTGGGTTAAGGAGGACAATCTTGCGAAGTACTTGGGCGGAGAAGTTGGAAACTACGACAGGGGCATCCATTGTTTAGTTGGTGAGCAGGAATTCAGGGGCGAACACCGCGTGAAGGTGTGGTTGAGCGCGCTGGTGCATTGGTGTTGGTTGGCGGACATGAGGACGGAGGTGGTGATGATGGAACCGAGAGTTGACAATGAGAAGTGAGTGTCCTCCTGCTCTCCTCTTCAACTAGGAATTCGCACCCTCCGCCAAGACAATCGTGAAGTGTTCAGTCAGCTAACGCACGAAACAGACTCGCACGTTATTGCATGGATGTGGGCTTCTACAAGGAGAGGGAAGTCAGCTTCCCGCACAAGCAGTCGAATTTGCTCAAGATCAGACGGGATGCCTGGGACGCGCCGGCGCTATAATCATTCCGCATACTGCTTCACTCTTGACGTTGCTGAGAAACGCATGACTGGATTCATGTACGATACCAAAAACTCGCGATCAATCGACTCCAAGCTGCACTTTTCATCTTTTACCTTTCTATCGGTCTTCATTCACCATTCTAGTCCTCAACCGTGCATCATCAGAAGCAGGCGGCAAGCAGCGGCAGAACCCCTGTCGGTCCGACGTCACAACCACAAGCGCAGCCTCACTCAGAGCCCATTCCGTCAACAACCTCCACACAACTCACCAGCCCACCATGTCAGCCCACCAGCTCGCCGCCCTCAACCAATACTCAGCCTGCGACGTACGTGGCTCCCTCCCACCGCCACAGCACCAGCACCCCGGCTGAGCCACGAGACAGATCTCCGACGCGCTGCTGAAACTAAATATTCCCGGCGCCGGCTTCCTCGCAGACATCAGTAAGCCTCCCAAGTATTCCTTGTCGCCTTCTTCTTAGCCCAAAACCTAAAAAGATCCGAAGGTCCTCTCCCCGGCGCGCCCACCACCAGCCAAAAAACCATCGCTCCCGCCTCCACCGTCCTCTTCGTCCCCTCCTCGTCGCCTTCTTTCCCCGACCCCTCCGACTCGTCGACGAGCATCACCGGCATAATCAAATCCACGTTCTCCCTGCCGGCGCAGAACATCCCCAAAGGCACGCCGTATGCAGATTTGACGACGCCCGGGACGATTGTGGTGCTGAGCCAGCCGCCGGGGCAGGTATGCGCGGTTATGGGCGGGATTATGGCGGAGAGGGTTAGGGGGTTGGGGGGACGGGGAGTGCTGTGTGATGGGAGGGTGAGGGATCTGGGTGCGCTGCGAGAGATCAACATGCCGGTACGTGTTCTTGGGGGGTTGGTGCGTGCACTGGGTGGTGAGTGGAAGCGGGGGAGGATGGGGTTCCGAGGATGGAAAATTGAGAGAAGGAGAGAACTCACTTTGAGTAAATAGGCTGACTGTGCATGGGAGCTGAGCAGATATGGTCGCGCGGCACGTCGACGATTGGGACGGCGGCGGAGGCGAAGGCTTGGGCGGTGGATGTGCCGGTTACGATCGCTGCGGCGACGGTGGAGCCGGTGCGTATTGCCTCCCATCCATCTCTTGCTCCAACATCTCCTTTCATTTCATCCACCCCTGACATTCTACTTTCTTGCTTTGTCCTTTCTTCCTGCTCCACTTTCGCACATGGCGTTATGCTGACTATCATCTGTGTAATAGGGCGACATCATCATGCTCGACCCCGCCGAGAACGGCGCCGTGTGCATACCTGCGGACAAGCTGGACGAGGTGCTAGAGCTGCTACCGCGGCTGGTGGAAGCGGACGAACGCGTGCTGAGGGATGTCAAGAGTGGTGTTGAGGTTGGGGAGGCGTTTCGGAGGCACAGAGGTTGAGCCGGCCGGTATGGTGTAACCTACTGTGGACTGTTGGTGGGCCATTAGGGATGCCCTTCGGCTTTCTGGACCTTTTGTGCAAGCATTCTATCATTTTCCGTCGATCAGTTGGTGACAAAGGGTTTTCCCTCGTCGACGAACCAATCTGTCAGCAATTCGTTCTCTTGTTTTTCCAGACGTCTATCTTACAAGCCTCCTCCATGCAGTACATTCAAAACACAAAACCCGCTTTCCCTACTTAGCCATTTAGTATCTCAACAAGACCTAACGCATCCTAATAAGACCCGGTGCATTCGTCTTTTCTACATTGCAATTACACTTCCCACTATCTTTTTCTAATCTCAGTGAATCTAATTCTATCCAGACTCCGCGGCATGTCCCGTAGGTCCATGCGTCGCATCTAAAAGCACACATAATCAGCAACGCCCCGAAAACCGATGCTACCAGTGAGACCAGGCGTAACTCACAATCGACAGTCACAAACGCGCGATCAACCTCCTTGAGTCCTATCGTCAAATATCATTAGCTCACGCACAGGTCACCCGTTTCTCAATCCCCCACCCACCTTCATAACAATACTGCATTGTCTCGGCAACATCATGACTCCGATGCAATGGCGTCTCCTCCCCCAACAGCACATCCACCTCCACCCAACTCCCATCCCCAGCGTGGTACGCCGTCAAACTCTTATACGCATCCACGACAGGGGAAAAGCGCCAGGCCATGAAGACGAGCTTCTGCTGCAGGCGCTCAGGGACGGCGGCCCCGGTGAGGCGCGAGACGTTCTGTAGACAGGTCTCGGCCCAATCGTAAACGATGTAGAGGGAGAGGAGGGCGGCGCCGACGGGGTCGAGCCACCAGATGTTGAAGCGGTGGCCGATGAGGGGGAAGAGGAGGGAGGCGGTGTTGAAGTAGACGTCGGTTTTGCAATCTGTGGGGAACGTGAGTTGGGCTCTCGACTGTGGCTGCGGCGGAGGAGGAGGACAAGAGGAGACAAAGCGGGGAGAGCTGGATGGCAGCAAGAAAGAAAGGAGAGAGAACGAACCCTGCGCCAACGCCTGCACCTGCGTCGTCTTAATCCTAACGCACCCCACCCCAATCAACCCCTTGACAACCGCATTCCCCGCCATCGCCGCAATCGCCACCGCCGGCAAGCTCGCCGTACTATGCTCCCCGCTCGGCAGCAGCTTCTGCACGCTCTCCTGCAGGATCTGCAAGAAACTGACCACCATGATAATACTAAAAACTAATATCCCCAGAGGTTCCAGGCGGCGGCGGCCGACGGGGAACTTGCGCCTCAGCGTGTGCAGGCGCCACTGGACGAGCTTGTTGGTGGTGTAGATGATGAGGACGCACAGTAGGTCGAGGGCGGAGTCGGCGAGGGAGGCGATGAGGGAGAGGGAGCCGGTGCTGAAGACGGCGACGATTTTGGCGATGAGGAGGAGGATGTTGGCGAGGACGTTTATCTGTCATCAGCTCACGAAGGTTAGCCAGGACAGCCAGACAGTGCCGTATACATTTCCATCCTGTCCTTCCCTCTTCCTAACTCGCTGAGTGCGGATAAAGGTCAACCCACGTTGATCGCCCACTTCGCATACTTCTCGTCCCTCGCCCGCCTCTCCCTCATATCCCCTGGCAAAAACTCCTCCACCGCCCCCCCACTCCCCTGCAGCGGCCCCCTGCGTTCCACCACCCCATCCCGATCCGCATCCGGATCAAACGAATCCACAACATCGTCGCTCAGCGCCAGCACCAGCGCGTCCACCTCCAGCCAATCATCCAGCCGTGCGTTCTGCTCTTCGTAAAATTTCCTCACTTTCTTGTTGTTTATCTCCTTGAGGTCGTCGTCGCTCTTCCGGTATTTCTCGAAGTGGTCGCCCATGCCGGTGCGCAGTTCTTTCTTGAGCGCGTCGCGCCGGGCCTGGTCTTCGGACCGCGGAGTGTCGCCATCGTCGTCGTCGTCGTGGTAGCCGAGTTTGCGGATGGGGCGCTGGCCGCGCTCGAGGTCGTCGTGGTGGTGGCCGCCGTCGCCGTTCTGGTAGCGGGGAGGGATGAAGTTGCGTCTTTTGCCGACCATGGCGGGCTACTGGGTCGCGAGGAGGGATTGTGCGTGGAGGGGACCTTGTGGGGGATGGTGGCCGTCTAGGGGAGGGCGGGAGAAGACGTCGAGGAAGTGTGCGAACAGGCTGTGTCCATAGTTGAGGTGGGGTCTGAGTTAACTACTGTACTGTCTTGACCAACCATCTGGATGGCTGGATGGATGCTGTCATCTTGGCCCTGGATTGCCAGGAACGGCTTGACAGATGACGAGGGGTGCTCGATGTGGCTAAGAGTCGTCCTGAGGTAGTTAGAGCCAGCTCCGATCGGACGGCATCTGCGGGAAGCGATGGCGACCCTGAGATCTAGATTGGGCACGTGACATCCTGCTCTTATGGAAAACAGACAGGCAGAAAGAAGGTCAAATAGGTGAATATTCAGTGTACATTAGTCTGTATTGTGTAACGTTGTAGGTGAATCCATGCATAACATGCTCTGCCGTACGGTGCATAGTAGCGTCGCGTGTCATGAACGCGGAGCCGGAGAGCCCGCCGGAGGCGGGCTTCTGCTGGAAGCGGTCTCACAGGGCGTAACCATAATCTCATAGCGATAGATCGAGTGCATATTTCTGCAAAGTCTATCAGCCTACTATTTTACAAGCGTAGAATACCTGATCCTGTTCAACTCAGAGGGAGTTGTAGCGGCGCAGATACATGTAGTTTCATCAGCACAAGAAAGTGCCAGTCGTTCAAGATCCGTGTCATTACTACTACCTCAATGTAGCTTACACCACTATATGTGTTCCTCCTCATCAACAATCTCTCCCTCCCTTCCACTTGCCCCAAACATATCAATCTATTCTCCGTCCTAGTAAACCACACTCAGAAGATGCTTCTGCCCACAAACACATACCCAGGTATCAAGCAACGTAAAGAAAAAACTAGCAGCAAAGGGGTAAGTGATAGGTGTGTCGCAACAACACTCTATGAGTACAAAAGAAATCATGCATGGGGTAAGCGCACCGGCCAGGACGATCAGCTGGTCGACAGACAATCAGTCGCTCGAGAGTCGAGGTTGGATGTATTTCCAGGTGAAACGTGCAACGTCGAAGGCGGAGACGCCAGCCAGTTTTGAAGAGAGAAGTAACAGAACTTTTGAGGTCCGGAAGGCCGAGTCTCGTGCGCCGAATTCGCCATGATCGAAGGAGTAGCCAGTTAAGGTCGTGTAAGCAGAAGAAGAAGGAACAACCGGTCGAAGAAATTAGAAAGCAACCCTAGCAGCCGATGAGCCGCTTAGGCGCTCTCCTCGTTAGCCTCGTTCTCTCCGTTCGTTGGCGCAGGACCGGAGGCCTTTTCCGGGTTGTTGCGCATGTAATCCTCATAGACATTCATCGCTTCGTCGACCTTGGCGCGCAGCGCAGCGTCATCGGTGGTCCTGCGAACGAGATGGTTAGTCAAGCACTTGTATATAATTCTCGTTCCTGCTTACAGGTTTAACAGCTCCGCATTGTCCATCTCCAGCAGCATGCCGGTGATCTTGCCCGCAAGCTCGGGCTGCTGCTCGTGGATCTTGGGGTACAGCGCCTCGCCCAGCATCTGCTTCTGCGTCTGCGCGGGAGCGGCGTTGAGGGCGTTCATGTCCAGACCACTGGCAGCTGGACCAGCTTGCTGGGCTTGGCCCATCTGACCGGGCATGCCGCGTCCTTGTGGGTATCCCGGCATCTGCTGGCCGGGCCGTCCGCCTGGTGCGGCGCCGCGGCCGGCTTGGGGAGGGTAACCTTGGCCACCGCGCATGGCGGGAACGGCACCGGGCATCTGCGGAGGCATGCCTGGCATTGGCATCATCGGACCACGGCCACCAGCCCCGCGGCCGCCCATGGCTTGAGCAGCCTGGGCGAGCTGAAGGTAGGCGGGGTTATAGGCTCCTGGAGGGAAGGCTCCGGGGGGCATGGCCGGCATGCCGTACATCTGAGGCGGGATCTGCTGAGCAGCACCTGGGCCACCACGTCCGCCTTGCTGCGGGGGCATACCGCCAGGGAAGCCGGCACCACGACCAGCCTGAGCGGGCATACCCTGAGGGAAGGGCATCTGACCACGCGCACCAGGAGGCAGGAAAGGTTGCTGGCCGGGGCCGAAGAACATCTGGGGTTGCATGAATGGCTATGCTATGTCAGCTTGAGTCAGAGTAATCGCCTTTGGTGAGAACTTACGTGGTTGGGCATGCCGGCTGCGGCAGCTTGCTGCTGAGCGCGGATCTGGTTGCGTGCCTGGATGGTAGCCTCCAACTAACAAGGCTGTCAGTCTCAGATTGCGCGTGGCAGGTGTTTGTATGGCTTACCTGGCTCTTGCGAACGTCCTTGCGCTGTGCCAAAGCAACATAAAGCGGCTTGCCGTTGGCCATCTTCTGATTCATCTCCGTAACCGCTTTGGTCGCCTCATCCGGGTTGCTGAAGCAGACAAAGCCAAAGCCCTTGCTCTTGCCAAGGATCTTCTTCTCGCCCTTGATGGTGACCTTGTCCTTCTCCTCGTCCTTCTTCTCTTCCTTGTCCTCGGACTTCTCCTCAGCCTTCTCCTCAGCCTTCTCCTCAGTGGCCTCCTTCTCGCCGTCCTTCGGCTCCTCCTCACCCTCCTTCTTCTCCTCTTTGGTCTCGTCCTTGGAAGGAGTGTCGGCGTGGTCAGCAGGAATGGTATCGCGCATGACCTTGGCGGAGGTGATGGTTCCGAAAGGAGCGAAGATGTCCCGAAGCTTCTCGTCGTCGACATCGTCGGCAAGGTTCTTGACATAGAGGTTCACACCCTGGTACTTGGACTGCTTCTCCAGACGAGCGGCCTCGTACTGCTTGCGGAGCTCCTCCTCACGCTCGTGCTTCTTCTGCGCCCGGCCAACATAGAGCTTCTGGCCTTTGAAGTCTTTGTCGTTGAGCGCATCAACGGCAGTCGCAGCATCCTCATGCTTGACGTAGTTGACGAAACCGAAACCGCGGCTCTTACCCGTCTCGTTATCGTGCGCAAGTGAAGCGGACGTGATCTGACCATACTTCTCGAACAGCTCACGGAACTCGTCGTCCGTGACCTCAGGATCCACGTTCTTGACGTAGACATTGGTGAAGTTTGCCTTCATCTCCTCAAACTTGCTCATACGATCCTTCTTCGGGATGTGGTGGCCCACAAACACCTTCTTCTCGTTGAGAAGCATACCGTTGACATGTTTGATGGCGTTGGTAGCAGCCTCAGCGGTCTCGTAGTGAACGAATCCGTAGCCCTTGGAGTTACCATGCTCGTCCTGAGCGACCTTGCAACTCAGAATGTTTCCGAAGGCCGCAAAGGTGTCATGAAGAGCCTTGTTGTCGATGGCGGTGTCCAGGTTCTTGATAAAGACATTGCCCTGTCCGGTCTTGCGGAGAGCCGGGTCACGCTGCGACCACATGATACGGCAGGGCTTGCCCTTGATGACAGTGTAGTTCAGCTCCTCGAGAGCCTTCTCGCCATCCTCAGAGCTGTTGTAGTTGACGTACGCATATCCGAGCGAGCGGCGAGTAACGGCGTCACGGCAGACACGGATGGATGCGACCTGTCCGATCGAGGAGAAGAGCTCGAAGAGCATGGCTTCGGTGACGGAAGGATCAAGCTCACCGACATAGAGCGAGGCGGAGTTCTGGTGGGCAGCCGAAGGGGCAGCAGAGGTGGGAGTAGGAATATCGGTCGCGCCGGAAGAGCTCTGAGCACCGCCGACGTTGGTGTTCAGAGTGGTGCCGTTGGGGCCGTTGGAGTCGGCGGCAGGCGCAACGGGAGTGGCATCAGAGGCCACAGGAGAGGTGGCAGCAGCAGCTTCGGCGGACATCTTGCTGGATGGCTTCACAGAGAGCGTCAGTCCTGGTGTTGAAAGCTGAGGAGCTTTGGCCGTTTGTCGCAATAAAGGAGCAAACGGAACAAAGGCGGACGTCAACCAACCTTCTGAAATGTATTATCTAGAAGTGAAAGCGGTAGAGAAGGCTCGTTAGAAGCTGGAAGATCGCTTTGGAAGAGCGAAACTGCAGCTGCTATGTAAGCGAAAGGCGATGCGGTGAGGATAGACAGGTAGTTGTACGTAGCGTGCTGCGGTTGGCAAGAAGTTGGAATGAAGAAGGCTCAGTCGGAGGACTGATGGGTTTTTATTCTTTTTTCTGCTGGCGTGTCAGCACTCGAGGCAACACGCAGAAGTGATGAGGTTGCTCACACGTTTTTTTGGGGCTACGAGTGATTCTGAAGGGGGAGATGGGGCAGAGATTTGGGTGAGCTTGATGGTCGATTTGATGTGCGATCATCAGACAAAGGGAGGGAAACTTGAAGAGCGACGAAATTTCTGCCCGCCAAGCCTGACCGCCTTGAGGTGAATGTAATGAATGCCGTGCGCCTTCTTATTGGCTTCCAACAGGATGTAATATTAGCCATGCAACTCTACAAATGCAGAACGTGTTTCAGTGCCAGGCAGCGTTGACCCTACTGGTTCATTCTTAACCCAGATGTCAACAAAGCGAACACCATGCCATTTCCTGTTGGCATCGGCCAAAGCAGCTGCCTTTGGCTGATCATGATGAAACTGCTGTGCGCAAATCTATTTGACAGTGTGGAAATACAGATCTCAATACGCTGAGTTCTTCTCCTCAACAACATTCCCATACGTCGCATGCTGTGTTTGTCATGGATGTAATGGAGATCTTTGAAGTACAATACCTGTGTCCAGGCCTGTCGAATACAAGTGACTGCGACATTTCATTGATTTCCACTTGCCCTTCGATGATGAGTCCTAAGATACTCCTATGCGCCGCTGGCCGTTGCATCAAGAATCCTAGATCCATCCTCCAATAGCCGCCCAAAGAACAGGGTATCTCATGAATTACTCCAAAGCCTTCACTCCAGCAATCCTTCATCCCACCCGCCTCCTTCGACCAAAAAGGCCTCCACCCTCTCCTTACACCCCCCCAGCCCCTGTCCCAATCCCTCTCGCCACTGACTCTCCACAAGCGCAACCTTCTCCTTCAAGTCCGCCGTCAATCTCCCCTCCTCATCCAGTCTAACCGCCTCCATCTCCTTCCTCATATCGTCCCCCTCCTCCCCCGCCAACCCCCTCTGCGTCTCCAGCAACCTGCTCCCTGCCACCATAACCGCGGTCCTAACCTCATGCAACAAACACAGCAAATTGACCTGACTCTCAACAAACTGTCGTGCGCTCTTCTCCGCATGTACAAGCAAACTGTACAAATACTGCAGCGGCCACTCCACATAACTCGGATTCTCCTGCATCTCCGCCGGCGGAATAAGCACCTCAAACCCCTCCAGCTCCTCCACACCCCTAGGCACCCTCTGCACCACCCCCAGCAGCCCCGGCGCAATATCCCAGAACGCACAGAGCTGATCCTCCACGCCGCGACTCACATTCCTCTCAACCGTATCCAGCAACCCCTCGAACCGGCCCAGCGCCGCCTTCTCAAACGCCGCCGTGCGCTCCCGCTCATCCCTCGCGAAGAACCGCTCCGCCTCGCGCGCTTTGTCTGTCTGGCCCGCCAACCGGTAAGGCGTGAGGACGACGGCTTTGTACCGCTCGTTGCGCGCGCCTTCGAGCTCGAACAGCTCGCGGTGCAGCATCTCGCGCGTCTCGGAGAGCCACTTCAGCAGCGTGAGCGTCTCGAGCAGCTCGGGCTGCTCGTCGCCTTCTTCTTGCGTCTGGTTCGGGCTCGAGGTCTTTGCTGAGTTGTTGAGGCTGTTCCGGAGCTGCTCGATTGTGGCGCTGGCCTTGGTTATGCGCTCGGAGAAGAGGGCGTGCAGGGGCGACATGACGACGGCTTGAAAGATGTCGAATTCGGCTTGGACGTGCTTTGTGCGGAGCTGGGCCTCGCTCGCGTCAAAAGCGGCTTCGGCTGCGGCGGCGGAGGCGAAGGTCATCTGACCAAGTTGGATGGACTCTTGGATTGAGAGGTGGAGGCGGTTGCGGCGGTCGGTTGCTTCGAGTTGCTGCTGTTCGCGAAGGAGGCGGGTCTTCTCGGCGTAGCGTTCTTTGATCACGCCGGCTTCTTCCAGGTCTCCTAGTGCGCGGTGGGTTACTCGGATCGGTGCAAGGTCGGGATGGTTGTTGTTAACGGCAGGATAATGACGAGGATAGGGTGGAGGAAGTGTGACGAGTCTCGAGACGTCTAACTTGTATGGATCAGGTGTTGTTGGGGCTGAGCGTGTGCAACGGTGCTGGTGCTGCGGCGTATGCGGTCGTTCTTCATGCCAGCCAACCTTTTCCGGGGGATATTCGTTAGGTCCGTAGGCTGTCGGCTGCCGGGAAGGTCCTGATATTGCCCCTGGATATGTCGGGGAAGGCTGATCGGCCCATTGCAGATTGACACGAGCTTCACGAGGCAAGCCCATGTATTTCGACTCTCTCTTCGACCGCTCGACCCTTTGGCCTCCCAGACCTTGAGAACCGTCCACGCTAGCTTCCCACCATCGGCTTGCAGGTCTGCCGCGTGAACCCTCATCTGGCACTGTACTTACGGCCATGCTAGGAATTGGAGAAAGGCATGGCTGGTATCCACTTCTGCTATGTAACGCTGGCGGTACCCCTGGTGACTGGGCTGAGAGTTGGCTTCCAGAACCCCATGAAGGTGACTCCAGGTCGGTGCGAGGGGTGTAGTTTGCAGCGGTAGAAGCTGAACTTGAGGCTGTGACATAGTTGTTGATGGACCGGGAACTTCCTCCACTTGCTGGTCGTTGAGGTGTCTGGTCAGATGCAGCCGATTGCGCCTGCTGCGCCGAAGTAGATGAAGCTGACTTTGGCGCAGTTGGTGTGATAGAGCGTCGACCTGTACCATACGACCTCCACAAATCACGAGTAAGATCCAGGACATCGCTGGCCATCGCGTCAAACGCTGCCGAATAGCGATCTCGTCGAAGTCTCGATTCCGTAACAATAAATTCTGCAAACAATTCCAAACGGTCTTGGTCTGTCAAAGCAGCATTCTCCTTCTCAATGAAAGCCAAATGGCGATCAACAGATGACTGTCCGAAGACTTTCTGCTCGTTTGGAGCCGGTTCTGCAGCGTTGAGGCCAGCAGATCCAGGCCTAAAGGAAGGCTGTAGAGGGGCAGGCATTGAGACGTCTTCGTTCGGAGTGTGTAGGATATGAGAGATCGGACGTTCTATGGGTTGGACTGGCGCCAATGTTGCGCCTATTCGCCTTTTCGCGGGCCCATGGCCCCCTGAAAGCAGAGCCGGAGACACATAGTCCTCGCTGTAACGCTGTGGTGGAGGTGTTGGCAGTGCTTTTGGCGGCACTGCGTTGTTTGCACGGTAGAAACCGTCTGCTGCCTCTGTAGCAGGTGAGAAGGGAGGTGTTGGTCCGAATGGCTCAAGAAGCGTTTCAATCCTTTTGCCGGTGTATGGAGGAGCCTCAGACTTTGTCGGGTTCTGCTGTGTTGATGGAGGTTGATGGTATTTGCTACTCGTTGGAGTTGTCACCTTTAGGCTACGTCTCTTGCTTGTGGGTCCATTGTTTGATGGCAGTACAAGATCCGCAGGTTTGGCGGTAGCAGTTGAAGGCTGGAATCAGAAATCAGCATTGGATGTGCATTTGTGGACAGGGGACCTCCATGACGCAGAGTGAAACCATGTTTATGCCTAACCTCATGCAACGTTCGAAATGACGATAGGCTGAACAAAAAACTTCAGGCCACTTACCAAGGAAGCATCCATGTCTTGGGCCCAAGGATTTTTGCTCGGCTCTGCCGCCGCCGGAGGTTCAGTCGCTCGCTCACGTGCGGCTCTACTTTCACTCCTCCTTTCCCTGATACCTCTTGTACTTGGATCTCGCCTAGCTGGCGTGCGACTAAGACCTACATTGGATACTGAGGAAGATTGTTGTGTCTGTTGTGAAATGGCATCTATCGAGGACGCAATGTGATCATCAGGATCCTGTGACATACGAGGATCATTAGGCGAACGGGGTTCATGTTCCTCAACATTTGCAGACCGAGCAGCATCGCGCTCCTGCGAGTCTTCAGTCTGTGACTGTCCGGCCGGCTCGGGTTGTGAGAGAGACTGTTCCTCCACCCAGTCGGCAGGTGTTGGAGGCACTGGACCCAGACTAGAGCCGTGACGTGGTGGTGGTCGTCTTGCCGCATGTGCGGCCAGTGGTGTGGGCGAAGAAGAGTACGACCGGTCCGATGCCCTACTCATGCTCTGGGAGCGCGAACCGCTGGGCGGTGGACCGGGAGGAGGCGGCGGAAGTGGCATCCCAGGCTCCCACGATGCAGAAGACGTGCTAGGGGCTTGGCCCCTCGCAGGCGCACTGGCGATGCCGATTCCACCAGTCGAAGCGGCTCTTCGCGCATTCGGAGGTTGCAGAGCCGGATCATATGTCTGCGTCAGCATCGCTCTGTTGTTAGTTGATGCCGGCGCTCGAGGCGTCACGTCCGTACTATGCTGTCCTGCCATAGGTGTAGCATTGAGCAGCGCCGCTTGCTCGGGCTGTTTGTTTCTCGAAGTCAACGCAGAAAGGCTGAACAGGGAATGCTGCCTATCAGGTCTTGTTCTCGAAGAAGAGCGATCCCGCTGTGCTCGAGGTGGAGGGGGAGGAAAGGTCATGGCGGCGCCTGGAATCGGCGAGTTCGGCACGGACTGGTTCGAGGAAGCTTGGATATGGCGGAGTCCAGAAGAAATGCCAGGTGTGTTATATACATCTGTGTTGCTATGATGATCTTGTTCAGGCGCGGTGACTTGTGTAGAGGTAAACGGGCTGCCAGTCAGTGCAGGTGAGGATCGAAGCGCAGTCATGTCCTGTGATGGCGGTGGAGAATACGGCGGCGGCGGAGAAGGCATTGCAGCTGCTCGTTTCATGTCTTTCAGTATGTGTTTTACAAAGTAATGACCTCGAAGCAAAATATGAGAGTGCTAAGAAGTAATGGCAGAGAAGGACTTTGACACGGGATCGGAGCCATGAATGTGTTCTCTCTATTGAAAACTTCAGGACACTCCAAACTTCTACCAAAGGACAGATTTACCCTCCATTCCTGTTACATCTCTAGGCCTGCTCGAGTTTGCCGTGGACGTAGAACTTGGCATATACTGCCCCCCAACCGGCGCAGCGCGACTCCACTCCTGCGGATTGTATGCCACCATCATTGAGGATGAAGGTCTGAGCGCCATTGGTGACGAGCTCGGCGGTATGCTCTGAGGCAACGGAGAGAGCGTAGAAGAGGCATACGAAGAGAAAGGGCTGCTCAGGCTCACAGCGGAACGAGGCGTCTGCGAGGGCAGATGCGCTCCTTGCTGCTGCAGTCCCGCGCTCAGCGTGGTTGTTATGGTAGGAGGTTGCACAGCGCGCTGGCGGCGGACGAAAGGTCTGGTTCCTGGCGCATAGCCAGGCTGGGGAAGGGGAGGGGAGCTCATTGCTCTTACGGTGAGTGTTCAGCGATTCATGAGACGAGCGCCCCCGGTTCTCTGGACGCAGGCGTCCATTGGGGCATTGGCAGCGAGTCGAACGCCGTCGAGATGGTGACAGAGGACGAAGGAAGCAGTGCGGCTTGACCTTCATGCGTGACACTTAGCGATGTGGTGACTGAAGGAGACTTGCACACAGAATCTCTCCTGCGCACAGCTCTCATTCGCTCGACGCGTGTGAGATGGTAGTCGAGACGGCTTCATGCATGCTATTCTGATATCCGCTAGGACTGGTTGGTGGTGGTGCAGGGACGACTTGGTTGAAACGAGCGAATGAACATCGTCCGCGCGGGACAACCTGGCCTTCCCAGCGCTTAAGAGCACCCCGCCAGTCTGGGTCGTTTCATGCCGCATGTTGTACTCAGTAGAGCCTCAATAGTGTTTTTCAATTGAATATCTTTGACTGTACATGCAGCAAGCGTATGGACAGGAACGTTAAGTGAATGACCAGCAGAAACACAACTCCGTCCTCATGTTCCAGGAGAGCAGATAAGTGGTTGATCCGCCTCAGGCATTGAATGCGACTACGGCTAACGCGAAACAAGATCAGACTATTTGCTGTGCTTCTTGTGCACATCAATCACCTTCTGCACCTCGTCGTAGCTACCCAGGAAGATACCTGACCGATCGTGGATGTGTTCCGGAACGACGTCCACCATGCGCTCCATCTTGCTGTTTATCGCTTGACCGCCGGCTAAGAGAACGTTAGCAACTGGAAGTTGAGTTTACCATGCAGGACGTACCATTCTCGAACACCATGGCCATAGGTGCACACTCGTACAAGATCCTCAGCTTCCCCTTCGGACTCTTCTTGTCGGCCGGGTACGCAAAGATGCCTCCGTACAGCAGCGTCCGGTACGCATCTGCTACCATCGAACCGATGTACCTGGAGCTGTATGGTTTGCCTCCCTCCTCCGTTGGGTACTTTAGGCTGTTGATATACTCCTTGACCGGCTCATCCCAGTAGAGGCTGTTGCCCTCGTTGACCGAGTATATCGCTCGCTTCCTCGGCATCTTCATATCGGGATGTGTAAGGATGAACTCGCCCAGCGCGTTGTCCATGGTAAAGCCGTTGACGGTGCCGCCCCTCATGGTGATGACCAGCTGAGTCGAAGCGCCGTACATGGTGAAGCCACTCGCCACAAGGTCCGTACCAGGCCGCAGGAGATCCTCCTTTATGCCCTTTGCATCCTTCGGAAGCTTGAAGATGCCAAAGATTGTGCCGACCGAAACACCTGCGTCGAGATTCGAGGAGCCGTCGATAGGATCGCACACGACCGCGTACCTGGCATTGGGGTGCTCATCGAATACGATAGCATCCTCCTCCTCCTCGGACACTAATATCCTGACCTTGCCACAACTCTTCATGGCCGCCACAAAGAGATCATTGCCGATCACATCGAGCTTCTTCTGGTCATCGCCTGTCGTATTGGAGGATCCGGCAAGGCCTGTGAGCTGCAATACGGTTAGCCACGGGCGCCCCGAACTCCTCTGTATTCCTTGCTTACGTTGATGAGTGTTGATCGTCGGATATAGTATGCAATGCTCTTGAAAGAGAACTGTAGAGCATGGCACAGTAGTCTACTTGCTGTCAGCTAACTATACAGGATTGCAGTGTCTGACAGCATTGACGTACGTGAAGTCTCCTGTGGCCTCCTTGTGCTTCGACTGCTCCTCAGTCAAGAACCTCGTGATCGTGACAATGTCTGTGTTAATCTTCTCCGCTCCGACAGCGCCGCCTTCGCCGTTACCATTGCCGTTTTGCGCCATTGTAAGTTGGACTGGATCTTGGTATATCTTGAGGCACAAGCTAGATGTGTGAAGGTTATGTATCGAAGTAGTTTTCAAATCACTCGGTGCACAAGTGAGCTGTCAGCGGGTAGGGTCGGGCACGCGGAGAAGGGCTTGGTATGTCTTGGTGAATGGGTGGCCTCGGCAACGCTGGAAGAAGTCTGGTGCTCGTATGCCCCAGGCGATTGCAGTGCGATTTGTGATAGGGGAGGCTGACGTCCGGAGACCAGGACCCAAAGGGCGAATTGATACCATTATGTATTCGTTACCTCTGTTTGGTTCTCCCACATGACGAGGTCAAGCACTTCCGAATGGGCGGAGGGGCACGAAGTTCACCTGGCCAAGTTGGCTGCGGGGTTAGCG
>JAKLMF010000282.1:0-20367 GCA_022813555.1 Botryosphaeria agaves | reverse complement strand
CTGCATAGCAACTCTGCCAGACGCTGGTGTATTTGCGTCAGGCTCTGCTGACGGTACAGTCAAGATATGGAAGCTTGTATACAGCCAAGAACCCATGGAGCTGGAAATCGAACTGTTGCAAACAATCTCGCTGACACCTAAATACTTCCCGCTAGCTTGCGCGCTTGCTAAGCTGGAAGACTCCTCGATCGTCCTGGCAGTCGCAGGCACTAGAACTACGGTCCAGATCTTTGTTTCAAAAGACAGCAAATTCAACCTTGCTGCTACCCTGACGGGCCATGAAGGATGGATCCGGTCCCTAGCGTTCATCCGGGAAAGTTTCAACAGCGACAGCGACCTCTTACTTGCGTCAGCTAGCCAAGACAAGTACATCAGGTTGTGGCGCCTGCATCGGGGTGAAGAACTTCCGGCGGTCAGTAGTGCTGCAAGTGATCCAGCTCTGGGTGTCTTTGGAAAATCTTTGTCCAATAAAGCACACCGCTTTGAAACTGGAGGTATGAGGTACTCGGTTACGTTCGAGGCTCTCTTGCTTGGACATGAGGACTGGATCTATTCTGCATCATGGTACAACAATGGAAACAAGCTACAATTACTTTCAGCATCTGCAGACAATTCTTTAGCCGTATGGGAATCCGATCCACACTCTGGTGTGTGGATATGCTCGGCTCGACTGGGGGAGATCAGCGCGCAGAAAGGAGCAACCACAGCAACCGGCAGCACAGGGGGTTTCTGGATTGGGCTGTGGTCGCCAGATGGAAGTGCTGTCGTCAGCTTAGGCCGCACCGGAGGCTGGAGATTATGGCAGCGATCAGACACCCAGGGCCGATGGTCGCAAAAAGTTGCGGTTAGCGGGCATGTCAAGGAAGTCAGAGGTGTAGCTTGGTCTCAAGATGGTGCGTATCTCTTGTCTACTAGCTCGGATCAGACGACGAGGTTATGGGCCGAGTGGAGAAGAGGACAGCAGCGGTCATGGCACGAGTTCTCTCGGCCGCAGATCCATGGATACGATCTGAATTGCATCGATTCTATTGGAGTTTCGCAGTTCATCTCTGGGGCTGACGAGAAGCTGCTTCGTGTCTTTGACGAGCCAGGAGCCGTTGCTACACTGTTAGACCGGCTGTGCGACATTCGGAACCCGTCGCCGGAAACTCTACCCGATGCTGCAAACATACCAGTGCTGGGGCTGTCTAACAAGGCCATTCAAGCCGTTGATGGTGAACCTACGGGCAATGAAGTCGACGACGAGCGAGAAGCACCCGATCCGGCCTCGGTGATTTACAAAAGCACATTGGACCTGGATCATCCACCGTTTGAAGACCATCTGGCAAGACACATGCTCTGGCCGGAAAGCGAGAAACTATACGGACATGGTTACGAGATCTCTGCTGTTGCAGCGAGCCATGACAATTCCGTGGTGGCAACAGCCTGCCGAGCAAGCTCGATTGACCACGCCGTAATACGTCTCTACGAAACGAAAGAGTGGCGCGAGATCAAGCCGCCATTGACAGCGCACTCGTTAACAGTCACGAGTCTGAAGTTCTCCGATGACGACCGGTACTTGCTCAGTGTCGGACGTGACAGACAATGGGCTATCTTCGAGCGCGCTGAGGGGACGCTCGGCGTGTACAAACCTCTGATATCGAACCCTAAAGGCCACACGAGGATGATTCTTGATGGCTCATGGGCATCCTCCCAGGCGGGACGGATATTTGCAACTGCCGGAAGAGACAAGTCAGTCAAAGTATGGCAGCTCGCAGTGACAGAAGCCTCTTGTAAGACCACGATCTCGGCAGCCTCTCCTGTAACGGCTGTCGCTTTCCACATGAGCGCTGTCGGCAAACGTCTCATGCTCGCCTACGGTACCGAAGAAGGGGCTACAACTATTTGCCTCCTGGCAACGAGCGATCTTGCAGTTGCAGAAACCACGACTGTCGATCGGAGGCTGTTGCCATCGAAGACGATCAATCAGTTGACATGGCGTCCAATCAAACATGTCAATGCTGCTGCTTCCAATGGTAATGTTGACGGTCATGAACCGTCGATTCAGACGCATCAGCTTGCAATTGCGAGCGACGACAACTCGGTCCGTGTGATCTCACTCAATCCCACCTCTGGCTCCACAAATGCAGATGCCTAGGGAACCGTGAACATCCTAGTTCTGTTGCGAATTTCTTGCTTCTGTGCATGTGCCGAATCTACTGTACAGGACGAGAACCACAGAAGCTCTGAGGGGTTTACTGGGGTTTACTGGGGTGTCCATTCGCTGCTGTCTTGTCTAAACGACCCTCGTTTTCCAATTCTCTTGCGGTAAATGGAAGGGGCCGCAGCAAGGAATAGTCGAGTTGCAGACTCTGTGAGAGCACTTTCGGTCTCGTATGGGTCTTTGCGTAGCAATATGTGCACACCACCATTAACCCGATAAGCGGATATGTCCACGGCGAAGGTACCGTAGGACTGGCGTTGTCATGCATACAGTCCAAGAGAGGATTGATATCGAGAACGTCATGTTCGCGAGGACCGGCTATGCTCCCTCACTGAGACATAATCTAGGGCTGAGAACAGTGGTCGGCAATACTCTACGGGAAGCATCAATTTGAACAGAAGCATCGAGAGATACGATAGCTACTCCACATTTCGGACAGTCTGATGTCCACCAAATGCCATGCCATGCGATGCAATGAGACAGACAATGAGACAGACCATGAACAGAGTGTCCACCTGTGCCACCCAAAGAGCGATCAGCCCGTTCACCCCCACTCCCCACAACCTCTTCCACTCCGCCACTGACACACCTCCCCTGCCCATTTATCCAAAGCTCCGATTCAAATAATCCACAAACAGCGTGGCTATCCTACCCTTATCAACGCCATGCTGCCGATTCAGCGTAATAAACTGCCGGCGCACGCGCTGCAGCTGCGGCAACGAGACCGCATTCATCGGCAGCTCGACCGGCACGTCCGCGCCCTCGACCGCGACAGTCCCGCCGCCCTCGCCCTGATGCTCCTTCTGCCACGCGCCGATCGCGGCCACGACATCCGAGGTTATGCGGTCGAGCTCATACAGGTAATCCTGCTCCGTCGCCGGTTTCTACGTAGCCGCAGTATCAGCCCAGCCCATCCATCCTCGTTCTCTCCCCCCACACCATCCGAGTAGGCGAAGAAGATGAGAGTTTCTACGCACCAGCACCGTCGCCGCATTCGGCCTGACGACCTTCGCCCGCCCCTCACTGCCGACCAGCGCCTCCCAGATCTGCTCGCACGGGGGTGCGGCGTCGTCGTATAGGACCGTGAAGAGCGGGCTGTCCCAGCGGGCCATGCCGTTCGGCTCCTCGTAACGGAAGACCAGGGCGTCGAAGTCGGCGGCGTCGTAGCCGGCGGGGGTGGAGGCGTCGGCGAGGAGGCGGGCGTTGATTTGCCGGCAGAGGGGGAGGGGCATGCCTATGTGCACCTCTGGGTTTGTTAGCTTTTATGGGGGAGCGGTGGGAAGAAAAGAAGGAGGCGGTGGTTGTGGTGGAGATGGCAGTGTTTCTGTTGTTGGGGGGGGAAGACGTACTACACAACTCGGCGTCTGCATCGCCTTGGCCTCGCAGTACAGCTGATACCGGAAGCCCTTGATGTAGTTGAGGCCGTCGGCGATGACGACGGCGTCGCGGCCCAGCACGCGCTTCACGGCGGAATATAAGGCGGCGCGGGCGTCCTTCTCGGAGCGGGCGGCGTGGTAGACATCGCGGGAGAGGCCGAGGGTCTGGTCGTTGATGTGGTGGACTTTGAGCCGGGCGATGCGCGGGTCGGTGGAGCTGGCGATGCGGTCGTTGAAGTAGTCGGCGAGTTGCAGGGCGCGCGTCGTTTTGCCCGAGGATGGGTAGCCGGAGATCAGGATGAGCTGGAGGGGGAGGTGTCAGTGGGGTGATGAGTGACGCAGGCTCAAAGACGGTCGTGATGGTATGGAAACATGGAAGATTTGGCTCACCGGCATGGTTGGTAAATATTTGGAAGACGAGACGTCACACACAAGAATGATGGTTTTGGGTCACTATCAGCCATCATTCTGCATCTCCCATGATAGTGTGGGGTTAGCGTTCGCTCTTGATCGCCTCTCAGCCAGTCGATGAGGCTTCAATGCACTTTGCAGGGGACGCGGAGGGATAATCCCCAGATCCCTCCAACGCCATAGGGCTCGTCGGTCTATTTCCCGCTGCAACTTTGATCGATTCCCCCCCGCGCATTCGATGGAAGTCGGGCCCTCTCCAGCGCGGGTGATGGGCGTTGGCTCGCCCTAGCCCGCCCGCGGGTGACTTGCCTGTGTGCTATTTCCACATGGGCGCTTCACCGAGGCTACATGCATATCTCTGCCGTCCTTGACACAACACACATACATACTGTGTCTGCCTCCCGTTGAGCCTTACCCGCAGTCACCAAGTCCCGTCCATATCCTCGCATTTCCCGTTACGAAAAGAACGATTCAATACCAGTCACTACCTCTATCTGCGCATCCCCCCACCATCTATATATAACCGCCGCCAGTAATGGCCGCACCCCTCCGGGCCTTTCCCTCAGCCCGTCCCACCTATCCAACCCTCACCTCCTCCTCTTCCTCCTCCGCCTTCCAGAGCTCCAGCAGCCTCGCTTCCCTAGCGTCGCCGCTGGCGATGTCCGCCACCGCGCACTCGCAGCATCACCAGACGTCATCATCCGCCGCGCCGCTGCCTTCCCCTACCGGCGAGCAGCCCGCCCACTACTTCGGCTCGTTACATCCGCAGGCGCAGCAGCAACTGCCGCCGCAGCAGGGCCAGCAACAGGGTGCTGTGGGTGGTGGTTCGGCGCCGGAGACGACGGCGTTGATGAGGGACTTTAATCTCGTGGCTGAGGCGGCGAAGAGGGCGCAGATGGCGGTGCTGATGCGGGATTTTGAGGGCGTGGAGTTGTAGATGGTGGATGAGTTGGTTCTTGACGGCCGTCACATGGGGTCTTTATGAGAGGACCTGATCACGACCATCGGCTTTATACTTCCGCCTTTTTATACCGCCCGACCTTGTCCTCACCGTTGGTCCATCGAACACCGGTTATGTCGCTGCCAGCAAGCTATACTTGATTACTCGAAGACCGACCCTCCTATCCATCAAACACTTCCTCCGCCGCGCCTCAGATAACTCGTACGTTTGGCCTTAATACCTGCCTGCTTGCATAGATCGCCGTCAGCTCTTGCATCACGGATTATAGGATACAGCCAGGATATAGGAAGAGAAGAGTATGCATTGGGAACGGCGTTATGAGCGTTTTTGGCTCCTTTTGAAATTTTGCTCGCGATATCACCGCTACGCATATTGTTTTATCCAGCATCATTATTGTGCTGTCAGCCGCGCCTTAACGGACACATATCTCCTTTCTTGATTTGCAGCATCCGTTACAGCGTGTAACCTCCTTCCGTTATTCCTCCCTCACCCTTTCTCTTGGCCTCGTCGTTCGCATTCTATAGCCACTATATCGGTATCATCAGGGTTATCCCTGTTTTTGTTGCCTCCCGGAAGACGACGTTCCTTCACGAAACGCACAACTATTCTTGCCGATGTTTTCTGGTTGTCTCCACTCCAAACCACGAAACCGCAGTGGGTCTTGGCGACCGTTGGAGACAACCATGGTTCATTACAGATTCCACCATCGACACGGTTCGCGAGTACCACGACTTGTCAAAGCGCACAATGTATAAGAAAGCATCTTCCCCAACACCACCACATCGGCCTCTTCTTCCTACCATCGCTTCCACCATCTCCAAACTCAAACTCACCACTTCCACAATACACCCATCATCCACAAACACCACCCACATCAACCCTCTCTGCCCATGGACCGCCACACCATCCTATACACCACTCACGTCCTCCTAGCCATATGGTTCGACCACGCCGAGCTCCTCTCCTCAACCCTCGAAGACCTCAACGCCGCCGTCTATCACACCTAGCACCGCCACTACCCCAGCCTCCTCCTCCCCAAATCCGCAACCAGCCCACCACAACCGACGGCGCACAGCACTTGCAACAAAGCCCCGACTCCCTCCTCCTCACCACGTCCATCCGCCTCCTCCTCCTCATCCTGCTGCACCCCCTCTCCACCCTCCTCCCCTCCGCCCGCACAACGTGGGCGGTTCGGTGGCCAGGAGAAGGTGGTGGCTGTGGGGGTAAGGAGCTGTTTCGCGAGACGAGGAGTTTGCTTGGTACAGAGGGGAAGGGGTTGGTGGGGGGTTTCTTGGCGGGGGTTTTCTTTGGTGGAGAGGTGTTGAGCTGGTTGCTTGGAGGATGGGAGGAGCTTTGTTGGAGTTTCACCGTTATGGACTGTTGTGGGGGTTGGGCTATGGGTGGTCTGGGTCTGGTGTGATGGGCGGCGTATTGAAGGAAGCGGTCATTGTTCAGTGTGTGATGGGACGGTGTGGCGCGTTTGTTGCGATTGATCTGTGTATTTTACAGAGGGTGTGCCTTGCCAAGGGTCTTTCTCTGAGACTACGCTGTCCCTTGGACTGCTCAGAAAGCGCAATGTGATGGCTGGTAATGTCTCAAAGCTGTGAACGTGGTCGATTCGTCCTCCCCAGCCTGTGCACATCAAGACTGACGCATAGGGGCCCCTCACACTCTTCTCAAGGTATCGTTTCAAAGAACAATTGAATGAGGATGTATGGCAGAGGACTGAACTGAACTTGATGAATCCTAGATACACTACCGCTCATAGGGCACACCAATGTCATCATAAACTGTCATATCCAAAACAATCGCATTACATTCATATAAAGTGGTATCCCAAGATGACTGTCCATCACAACAAAGCAAAGGAGTACACCCCAGCAATCCTCCAGATCACCAGCAGCGTACTCAAGCAATTTTGACAACCAAATCCTTCCCTCCCCTTAACCCTCTCAACTCCCATCCAACACCCCTATCGTAAATCAATCCTCCATCAAACCCTCTCCACCAACTAGAGTCCAAAATTCCCATCCAACCCCCCCAACTCCCCCATCGCCGCCGGACTCGTCCCGATCTCCGGAATCAAAATCCCCCGATACGGCTCCTGCCCCCCACTCCCACCCCCTCCCTCCCCGCACCCCTGAAACTCCTCCCCGCCACTCGTAAGACTCTCATCCGAAAAGCTCAGCACGCTCTGCGGCACCGCTCCCCTCCCACCCCCACCACACCCGCCGCCCCAAATCTCCTGCCCCCACACGATCTGCGGATGGCACGCGTCCGGGCTCTGCAAGCCAAGCGCATGCCCGGCGGCCAGGCTAAGCGGCGGCAGCACATCCCCCAACGCATCCACAGGCAGGCCGCCGTAGATGTTGTCGTAGATGTTCGTCTGGCCGTTGTCCAGGGTGCCGAGGAGGCGCTCCCAGTCCGTCGGCGAGACGACGTCGGGCTTCCCCCCGGTGGCGGAGAAGTGGTGCGGGGGCAAGTAGGTGGCGGGCACGGGCTCGGGCTCGAAGGAGAGGAAGTCGAGGTTTGGGGTGGAGAGGGGTTGTGCGGTGAGGCGGGTTTTCTTTTGCTGCTTTGGGGTGTGTGTGGGGAGGGGGATGGAGGCGCGGTGGCTGATGGGGCTGAGGGCGGGCTCGGAGCGCGTGATGGTTAGTTCGGGGAGGGCGGTGGCGGAGGGGTCGAGGTAGGCGGTTGAGGGCTCCGAGTGGATGGAGGAGATGCTGGGGTTTGGGTGGATGGAGACGGTGGCGTTGGGGATGCTGGGAGCGGTGGCGCGGCGGGAGTCTTTCGGGTCGTGGCGGATGTGCTTGCCTGTTGTTGAGGCGAAACGGGATGCGATGACGGCCTTGAGGCGTTTCTGCGTCGCCTTGAGGGAGTCGTGCGGAGCGGCCATGGCGCCATCGGAGTTGTGTCTCGATAGTGCCGGTCGTCGGTTCTCTACAGGAGCCATGGAGAGCATGGAGCAGCCCAAGCGACGGAACTCAGCGGCACCAGGTGCATTGCCGCGCTCGAGCATGTCAATGACGGCGCATACCTGGTTGCTTCTGGTAAGTTTGCCATCCCCTCGATCTGATTCGATTCCTTGGAACAGGAGGCCAAATCCGGCCAGAGTGAGTAACTCGTTCCTGTTGAGGCAGATGGAGAAGCTGAGCTTCCTTTCCTCGAGGAGTTGAACGATCTGAATGATGTGTTTCGATGACCCTGCTAGAGTCACAATCGACGAAGACGCTCTGTCGCCCAGAGTAGAGCTGGCACAAACAGCAGGACGGAAGATAAGGGACCGTATGTAATGATAGGTTAAGGACTGCTGTCTGTTAGCGTCTTGTCGCGCAGTGGATCAAAGATTTCCCTACCAAAATCGGGGCACGGCTGCCCGTCACGTTAGTGCTAGGCTTGTCCTGCACGAACTGTAACCTCAGATGAGCTGGAAGAGCACTCGACCAGTCATTCAACTCGTCGGAAAGCGCGTTTAGTTTCCGGAATGATATCTCGTGTGAAGCCGATGCCGGGTAGTTCTCGGCCAGGACGTTTGCAAGGATGCGACAAGCGCGGAACAAGGCCAGAGCGCTTGATAACCTGGTGAACTCTCCAGGTAGACTGGGCAAGAATCCTCTCTCCGTCACATACTCGTCGTCGGCATCGACAGGATACTCGCAGTAGATGTCCTCCTCTCTCATGAGTTTGGGTAGGCCTAACTGAGCGGCCGAGAAACTAAAAAATGTGAGCATAGAGCATGTGCTGGCTACTTGTGAGACTTACCAGTCAACCGTATACAAACTCCAGAACACCTTTTTCCTTGTCTCGCTGGTCAGCGCACCCAAAGCGAAGCGTTTCTGCGATTGATGCAGACCAAGCCTTTGGGACAAGCTGATCGCCAGACCCTTGTACTTGAGTAGCCTAGCATGATCGCCTTTCTGAAGAAGATGGATTTGAGCTAGGACAAAACACTGCAGGGTTGCTAAAGAATTATCCATCAAAACAGGCTCAAGAGCCGCTTGCCATTGAGCTTCGAAAGACTCAATCTGTTGCAAGTCATTGTTCTTGGGGTTGGTTAGCCTAGTGTGTGGGTTTGGCGTTGCTGGCGTGCGACATACCTCGCTAGACTGAGCAGCGATTCCGAACACCAGGTTCAGCTGCGCAATAGACTTCTGATCATCTATACTCTCCGGACTGGCAACATAGTCCCCATATAAAGCAAGGAATGTCGGCCGGTGTAGTACTGGAAACAGTGGTGCCCACTCTTGGAAGAATATGTTGATCAGCTGATCCGAGACAAGTCGAGGAGGAGCTTTGGAGCTGGCAATGCGCCCATGTGATATTAGAGGAGACACCGACGCTCTCAGCTCAGCTGGGAAGAAAGCGTCAGGTGTAAGCTCGGTACACGATCGTCCGGTCTCCTGGACCTTGTGCTTGAAAGCGTCTATCAAAGTTAGCACGGAGCGCTGACAAGATGAGGCAACGGTCGTACCGATCAGAGTTCTCGGGTTAGATGTGCCGACGAAGTATGCGTCGGAGTTCT
Source organism: Botryosphaeria agaves (assembly GCA_022813555.1). Classification (NCBI taxonomy): domain Eukaryota; kingdom Fungi; phylum Ascomycota; class Dothideomycetes; order Botryosphaeriales; family Botryosphaeriaceae; genus Botryosphaeria; species Botryosphaeria agaves. The sequence continues at coordinate 10,894 of JAKLMF010000282.1, read as the reverse complement.
CGTCGTCGAGCAGAAACGGTGACTGCACGACTTTGAACACATCGTCTCTGCTCTGCTCGGCGTCTTGCTTGCAGTCTCCAGGGGTGTCTGACTGGAGCGATGACCTCCGCGCGGGAAACGGCTGAGGCGAGTGCGAGTGTAACCGAGACAGCATATCAATCTTCTCATCCTTCTCGTCCAACAGCTCTTTCAGCTCTCGAACCTCTGCCTCCAAGCCCCGCACTCTTTCTTCCAGTGATTCGGTATATCCACGCGGAAAGGCTCTCCGGCTGAGCTTGTCGCTCGTCTTACACTCGAAGCCGACGTTTACGCATTGTGAGCAGCTGGGTCCTGCAGGAGTCAGCAGCCTGGTCCGCAGGCATGAAGGACCCACTCACGGATGCCATCGCATCTGATTTTCTGCGAGACTGTTAGGCTTGCAAGACACTAGACGCTGTCCATGCAAATCCTCACCTTGCTGCGGCAGCGGTCGCAGGCCTGGGCTATGCGTGACTGCGCATTCGTCCCAATCCTGATGACCTTCATGGGGAGTATGCCTGGCATCTTGAGCGGCTGTGGGGTAGTGACGCTTTCTTCTATGGTCCTCTCTTGGGAGACGTCCGCCTATCGGTAAAGGCCAAGGTAGTAGTCGTAATCATGCAATTCGCAAAGGCCGGCGCGCAAGTGTACAGATTCGCGATATGAGGATGGAGGGTGGCACTGAATGTGGGGAATGGCGTAGGTCCTTACAGCGCGAGCAGTTGGTTCATGCGAGGGTTAAGTTTGCGGAGGAGGGCTGGACGTCGACACAAAGCTGTGCGTCCCTAGATGCGCCCCGCATATTGCCGCTAAACCTGAAGCATCGAGTAGAGCTGGATGGAATTGCGGGGATAACGCTTGCACACCAATGCTGGGGGGAAGCCACAGCTGCAAGAGGCAACCGTGCCGGAGGGCCGATCAGAAACTCCAGTCCGCCGGCCAGGCTCTCCGGCTCTTTTTCGTCGTCAGGGCGGTGCGCGTGACGCTGTCCATTGCTAGCTCTCACACAGTACCAGTCTTCTGTTTGCGCTGCCCACTGCGTTTATGCGGCGTCTTTGCTGGAATGACAGTGACCTGGTGGTGGTGCAGAGGCCGCGGCGAGGTGAGGAGAAGCGTGCCTGCAGTCCACGATCGCAGTTATGGGCTTCGTAATAATTCGATAATGGTTTCAAGGGGGTTTGCAGGTGTGCGTGCTGTTCCCGCAAAGACGAGTCGCATGTCGACGGTTCGTACTCCCGTGAGGATGTGATTCGTGTCCGCCGATCCCCGCAACAGACGATCGACGACGCGGTGTGACGGTTCCTAGCATGCAGATCTCTGGTAACCTCCAACCTTGCCCGTCCATCGGGGCCAAATGCCAGATGACCATGTCATTTCCCACTCCCTGGGCTGGCACTCGAGGCACTGTGCATGCTGGGACCGCGCCTCGCCCGTGGTTGAACTCTTGGCAGGACCCAGCGAGTGCTTGGTCTGGCCCAGGTACCTATGTACCTGTGGACTCCGCCATCCACGCGTCCCAGGCATGATTTGAGAGTGTGCTGCTGGCTAGAAACGCAGTGGACAAGCTCGCCATGGCGCTATGACTGGATTGACATGCATTGAGGCCATGCTGGTGCACGTGCGCTTTAGGTACATGCGAGATGTACCACTTCAGGCTTGTACCTTGGCACCAACTGAAGCTCGCGACGCGCCAACTCCGAGCCGAACGGTCACATCGGCGAGCACGCGACATTGGGGTGTACTCATGGCGGACCGCCAAACACATCAGTTCCATTTCATCGTGGCATTGGTCCGCTGCAGTACTTTGGAAACACGCAGCTGCACGAAGACTGCGAGAAAGACGGGTCTTGACAGCGTCAGGAAGCGCAGTCCTTCAGGGTCCAGCCGTCGAGCAGCTCTCCAGAGACGCAGGTGTTGCTTTAGCGTGCCTGATATTGTGGGTTAGCCCCGGATCTGAACCGTGGGATAGCTTGCTACGCCAGTGTTTAGACGTCCCCGGTGCGTGTCGGCAGTGCTGACAGCTGGCCTGTAGGGCATCGTTGGCTCGTCGCGTCGAAACGCTTCCGAACTGCTAGCAGGACGGTGCTCATTAGTCGTCGGTAACTTGCTCAACCAAAGAGCACGGAACACGCTCCATGCCCTAAGGCTGATCAGAGGCGTGACCTAAAAGCTGGTGAAACATGACTCTTGATAAACGGCCTAGTCAGGTGTTCAAGTGTTTGGTGACCGTGCCTCCAGGGCTTCAGCAATTCCGCCGTATGGCCGTTGCGCTTTAACCCAATAGAACAACTTTCCGGCGTCGCGGTTAAGCTTAGATAGTCGGAGCTGGAATGATAGCTGTGAACCCCTTCCCTTCCCTTCCGTCCGCTAAAGGAGCCTCCCTTCCACCTGTAACTGAGCGGACGCTGTCGGACCGCGATAACGCCACAGTGGTGGTGCAGGAACGGTCCACAACCCTCTATGCTAGCGTCTGCTTGTTTGGCGTTGTAGGGTGTGGCCGTCCTTCTCACCGATTGCGCCATATACTAGCAAAATGCGGAGTGAGAAGCACGCGTAACACCCTTGTGTTTGCGAATCAGGAGAAGTCCTCCTCGACGGTCTCTTGAGAGGCCAGGTACTGTTTAACTGCTTCCGTCTTGAGCAATGCCGTCTTCTGCATTCCCGGGGTAACGTGTTAGTCCTGACCATACACAGAGCCCGGAGGAACACTCCTTACCTCGTTCTCAAGTTGACCATGAGCATTTTCTAACAGCTCCGACTCAAGCTTCCGTAGCCTCAATGCCACTGTGCGTGGCATTCCCCGGACTTCTGTCCAATCGCCCCACTCAGCTTGCTGTACTTCATCTTCCGTGCTGTACAGCAATCGTAGCTGATCTTCGACACGGCTTTGGATTGTCGCCACCGCTCGCAGTTGAAACACATCCCAGGTAGTCTCCGCCTGCAGCAGGCTCTCCAGTTTCGCAATGTCCTCGAGCTCACGGTCCTTCCAGAAAACGTTTAGCTCCCGGGCTCCGTCGGTGGTCTGCAGAACCCTGAAGTCTAGGCCATCCTCTTCGTTCACGCAAATCAGCCATACGAAATCGCTTTCCCAACTTGTCCCGCCGGCCTTTTCGAAGATGCGAACCCCGGGAGCTGCATCAGAGACTGCGAGCTTTGCCCCTTTCAAGGGGTCATCGTCCGGCATGTCGAGATTGAGAAACAATTCTTTGGCAGACTGCATGGATTCTTCGATGAAGCCGTAAGAGAAGATGGACTCGCATGCACCCTTGTCGTCGCCGTACCTGCTCGGTAGGTTAGCACTTGCCCTAACACTCACAGGAACACGTACGTTATGGTTATCTCATCTCCTTGTTCCAAATCCTTGCCATCTCGGAGCAACAGCACGGCGTTGCCCCGATCATCTACCTCATACAATGCGATCGTGTTGTCACCAGAGGCGTGGTTCGCCATGTCAATACAGGGAACCATAGAGTCTCCGATACCTGGGAATTCCAATGCTCTGGACCTATACATAGCATCCACGAGTTTCCAGTCGTCGAACGTGAGCTGTCCATAGTACTCGTCCCACCAGTACTTTTCGCACCAGTCGATGTGCTCGGTTGCGGAACGCAACCTTTCATACTCACGGCCTAGACTCTTCAATTTCGCCTCCACTGCTGGCTGCAGAGTAGTGCCCACAAGGAGCTCGCGTTCCTCTGGTGTCCAGAACGTGGGCAATAGCTCATCTGGTAGGAATTTGACGTAGCTGTCATCAGTGAGCAAACGGATTCTCTTGAGAGGGATCCACATACTCGGTAAGAGGGTGCGTTACGCCTATCCGTCCTTGAGTCTCTGGACACGATGTCGTGGCTTGCATGAGCAAGAAAATCAATATGGCCCCTCTAGCTGTCTGTCTTTAGTGAGTGAGTACACAAGTGGTATGAGAGAAGCGGTCTTGTCAAACACAGATGAACAAGTTCGAGTGCAACACATCGCATGAAGAGGAGCGTTCTGGATGACAGAAACGATTCAAATACCATGACTTCGTCATCAAAAGTACCAAGGCCGTGCAACATGCGAGACGTTCTCGGAGCTGTGAAGACTGCGGTCTGATACATTGATGTTCATTGTTTCTCGCGTAGTAGAGTCATCCCAACCCGTCTCTTAACAGCAGCTGAGAAGTCCACCGCACGCTGTGACCCAGTGCTTCTGAAAAGGAACTCATGCATATCTCATTCAAACAACAGACAAACGTACCCTGCCATAATCTTCAAGAGCATCAAGGACCACCCGAAGGTGCTTGTCTGACTTGGCATGATCTTGCACGGTCTCAAGACTAAGCACCAGATCTCTGGGAACAACCATGAGAGGGTTCTCGTCTCCTCCCTTCATGTTCCGCTTCGCGATAACCGTTGAGCCTCGATGCTCAAGCCCAGGCAACGGCCCAACACTGACTTCGTCTAAAACCACTCCATTCAGTCCTGCCCACAATGGGAGCCTTGAGATTGGCAGCTCTAGCCATCCTTCGGTACGCCCCCGTCTGATCATCTCTGGCTGGTGCTGGAGATCTTGGACCTGCAGGGGAATTTGTGATAACCCCCTTCAGTAATGCCACCTGACCAGGTGTTTAGATTACTATGCGAAGCCAAGCCAGGACCTATCCCGGTTTCTGGGCAGACTGCTGGCAACGAAGTACGAATGGCCAGTCCGTGGAGGTTTCAGGTGAGATATTCTGTGAAATTCATGCGTTGCCCATGGAAGCAGTTGATGGTCTGGATATGATTGGAAGGATCGTGGATCAACTGTCTCGAAGTCAGAGAACGTGACAACGGGGCAGGGCGTTGCTCCGGGGCAGTCGATCAACTGGAGTGCCTCGTCGTGATTGGTCGCTGAGGCTGCAAAGAACAACAGCGCACGGCCCCGTAAACAACAACATCGACTTCATTCATCTCCAGCGCTCGAGTACCATCAACCACTCCACTCCACACCACATCCTTAGGCTATTGCTTGACGTGTGGAAGAAAGCCGTCGAGGACATCTACACCACTCTCAATTTCAATTACAACCGCATCCTCCCTTAGCCCCTCCACGCCGGCCGCCAGAGAGACGACTAATCTAGCAAGAGTACATCGCCCACCAACTTCAGGTCCGGCAAGAAGAAGGAGACTTCGCGCTCTTGCAGGAGGACAACGAGAAGTGGCCACTGGTCTGCAGGCGTGCAATGCCTGCGCAACCAGTACCTGCCGTTGGAGACATGGCTCCTTCTACCGCGACCAGCTATGGACAAGTCATAGAGTATATCCAAGGTTAGTGCTGCTTACATCTTGCATGCAGGTGCTGCCAGTGTCATGGACTAACTTGCGGCTCATCACAGACCGGCTATACCTTGCATCCTACACTCATCCTCCCAATGCGCATACACCATTCCCCTACCCAGCCAAAAGCCGCTCGCCTGCCAAGCGGTCCTCGAGAGCGCAACATGGACCTACCGCAGCTACCGGACCTAAAGTGCACCCGCCTGTGTACTTCTCCATTGACAAGAGTTTGCTATACAACGCATTTCACGCCGACTTCGGCCCATTACACATTGGCCATCTCTACCGATTCGCAGTACAACTGCATGAAGTGCTTGCGGATCCTGCAAATGAGGACAGGGGGGTTGTTTTCTGGAGTAATGCAGACTCGCGGAGTATGTGTACACGAGCGTGCTGAGTGCTACATGTGACTAACAGTTCCGTCCCATCTCAGGTCGTGCGAATGCCGCATGTATACTAGCATGTTACATGGTTCTTATTCAGTCATGGCCGCCACATCTTGCGCTTGCGCCAATCGCACAGATGGATCCACCTTGCATGCCCTTCAGAGATGCAGGATACAGCCAAGCGGACTACGTGCTAAATATCCAAGACGTGGTATATGGCGTGTGGAAAGCTAAGGAGGAAGGTCTCTGTGGCTTGAAGGATTTTAGTCTTGAAGAGTAGGTTTCCTTCCCGACTGCATTCAAGCTAGCGCTCACACAATTCCTTGCAGGTACGAGAAGTTCGAGCGCGTCGACATGGGCGACTTCAACTGGCTCACACCAAACTTCCTCGCTTTCGCATCGCCGCAACACCAGCCAACAACCGTCATTCCTCCTACATCTCCGCTATACGACGCCCTTCCAAAGACTGTCGCCGAAGTGCAGCGCTCGAAAGAGTTGCCTGTGCCATTCAAAAACGTCCTTTCTCACTTCTCTAACCGCAACATCGGCCTGGTCGTCCGACTCAACTCCGAACTATACTCCCCGTCATATTTCACTGCGCTTGGCATACAACACCTAGACATGATCTTTGACGACGGCACGTGCCCACCGCTGGCTTTGGTCAAGAAGTTCATCCATCTTGCACACGATATGATCAACAACAAGAAGAAGGGAATCGCTGTGCACTGCAAAGCCGGTCTCGGAAGGACGGGTTGCCTCATCGGCGCCTACCTAATCTACCGCCACGGCTTCACCGCCAACGAAATCATCGCCTTCATGCGCTTCATGCGCCCCGGCATGGTCGTCGGCCCCCAACAGCACTGGCTCCACCTCAACCAAGGCACCTTCCGCGAATGGTGGTACGAGGACTCGATGAAAGAGAAGCTCGCCGCCATGGCGCCCAGCACCCCCACGCGCTCCTCCCACAAACAGCGCCTCGCCAGCAACGGCCAGACCTTCACCCCGCCCAACGGCAGCGCGCGCCGCGCCGCCCTCGGCGAGATCCAGCACAACGAGCAGACCAGCAGCCTCGCCAACGGCACCGCCACGGGCGTGCAGGACGAGAACCTGCCCGCGCCGACGCCGGGCCAGCCGCGCAAGACGAGCAAGATCTACGGCAGCAACGCTGTCGGTAGCCGCTACCGCAACGCGGAGAACGCGCAGCCGAAGCCGGACACGGAGATCGTGGCGGTGCAGCGGCTCACGACACAGCAGGGCCAGGGCGAGAGCGAGTCGGAGGAGGAGTTCCAGCTGCGGATGCTGGCGCGGCGGACGGTGTCGCGGAGTCCGGTGGCCAGGAGCCCGGCGGCGAAGGAGAAGAGGAGGGCGGTGAGCTGTACGACCACCACGATGACGCAGACGACGACGGTGTCGGCGGCGTGGGGGTATCCTGGGGGTGGTGGGGAGAGTGATGTCGAGAATAGGGGGGCCAGCAGGCCGAAGACGCCGGGGAGTACGAAGAGCGGGAGTGGGAGGGGGGATATTAGCGTTGGGAAGACTAGGGCCAGTCCGAGGAGGAGCACGGAGGGGAAGGCGGGGGTTAGGAAGACGAGTGGACGGGTGGGAAGCATTGGGAATGCGATTGGGGGGGCGAAGGTTAAGCAGTAGGCTTGTTGGTGCGTGCCTGCATTGGGAGTAGAGATACACGGGACGGTTATAGAGCACATGTGCGGCGTCAAGCTTGAGGCATTGGAGGTGTTGGGTGGCTCTGGCAGTCTCCTTTTTCGTGGATCCTTGGAGTGGAGAGGGAGGGATGCTGGTGTTTTCTTCTTACGTCTCATTGTTTCTCATTGTTCTCATCGTCTCTCGTTTTTCATTTCTCTTTCTTATCATGGTCAGGGCGTTCGTTACTTGGGGCATGCGGCATGCGGCTTTTTGTTTGGTTGTGCTGCCTTACGGCGGGGGTTCATTGGTGTACAGGATTGGATGGTGCACACTGTCCATCTCGTGTTTTGACCTTCTTTTATTCTTCGCGTCATCATAGCGCAGCGCTGTATAATGACGACGTATATGAGTTGAATGAAAGCGTCTGCAATACTTGAAAGTAGTTGATGTCTGCATGCTGGTGACGCTGGTGAAATGCTTCAGGCCTAAACATCCAGCCTCTTGCCGGTGAAACCCTGTCGCGAAATTTGCGTCCTTGTATCGACAATGTTTTGCTAATATTAGTAGAACTCGTGTTTGATGTGAATTACACGACATTCACTTTCATTCGCTTCATCCGAGGTTCGCCCGAGAGTGCTTGCAGCTCCGGAGCAACTTGTCAACAGGTCATCGCTGATTGTTCACTCCACAGCTCTTGCCCTCCTTCTTCTTGCTAGCATTTTAGCGACACCAAGGCGCAAGGGCGATTTGAACACAGCCTACGAGTTTCTCCTGCGTTCAACTTCTCGAAAACCGCCCCTGGTTCTGGTCCAAACTCGCGCTTCCTGACGTTCCTCTCAGCAACACCTGCGAATCTCCCGGCTCATAAGATAACACCTCAATGCGTGGAGACAGCATGAACAACTTCCCCTCTTTTCTCGACAACAGCGGCAGCGGCATGGCAAACAACAACCTCCGACAAGCGCCTTCGCCCGGACAACCACCGAACCAGGTCAACGGCATGGGCAATGGCGTGTTCGGCGGCGTAGGAGGTTTACACCAGGCAGGACAGCCAACGGACATGAACGTGCTATGGACAATGGTACAGCACCTGAGCGACCAACTAGCAGAAGAGCGACACCAGTCCGCCTCCCTGATCCGCAACGTCCAACAACTAGAAGAGCGCGTAATCCACGAGGGCAGCAGCTCCCCCACCGTCCCCCAGACAAACGGCGAGATCCACGGTACCCACTCACAATCCACGCCTGACACCTCACCCGCTAACCCCGTCTCAGCAACCCACGCCGCCGAACTCAGCACCCTGCAATCCCAACTCACCGCCGCCAACCGCACGATCGCCACCCTCTCCTCCGACAACGCCTCCCTAGCCACGCTCCTCGCCTCGCACGAAACCGCCCTCTCCCTCATCCTTGACAAACTGCGCCCCTACGCCTACACCCACGCGCAAGCCCTCACCGCGCAGAAAGCGCACTACACGGCTCTGCTCGAGCAGGAGCGGCAGCAGAACCTGGAGCTCAGGCTCGAGCACCAAGAGTGGCAGGCCGGGCTGGGCCGGGTGGCGGAGTGGGCCAGATTGGCGTACAGGGAGAGGAGTGAGGGCGTCAGGCCGTATGAGAGGAGGATTAGGGGGTTGAAGAGCGAGAGGAGGGTGCTTAGGAGACTGGTGGGGTGGGAGAGTGGGGAGGAGAGTAGTGAGGAGGAGGAGGAGGAGGGGAGGGAGGAGGGGATGGGGGGGTTGTAGGGGGTATGGGGTGAGCTGGGAGGGTCTGTGATTGTGGGATGGGTGGCACACTGGAGGGACTGCGTGCCAGTCCGACTTGCGGTCTATGTCTCGGCGACTGCTCTGCTTCTTCGCACCGGAGAGTGTGTATGCGGGGTTCGAGTATCTGTGGGATGTTTGAGACTTGGCTCCGTCAAGCAACTGCCCGCAGGCGTATTACCGGTACAAGAGCCGGGGAGCACGTGGTGTGGCTATCCACACTGTCTGAAGTGCCACACGAGGCAAAGTTTTGGCTCAACAATCTCCCAGGGAACCGATGAGAAGATTGAGGCGAACAAACCTCTTCGCCTTTCCCGCCTTTGAGCACCCGTCCGCTTCGGCGCTCCACGGACTGCAAACACCCTCGGGTATTGACAGGCTTCGACTGTTGCAACGAAGACGAAGTTGGGCCGGAGCATATTATGGACCACTGTCACAAACACCGGCGTGCCTAAGTGGACGACGTCCTCTTACAGGTCCGCGAGGATCATTTGAATTTTCATCTCACACAGATGGAGGCAGTTTCCGAACCAGCTCACTCTGCCGCGAAGTAGTCAAAGCTCACTGCGTGTGCAGGGAGCTTACAGGCTGTCTGTACCAACTGTAACGGTGGCGTGGGCATGCTGCGGTTGTGTAGGTCAAGTGATGCCGGGAACGGGTTTTGAGGTTTGGGAAGCAACCAGCGTGTCTGGATAGCAGGAGCACGTTGTGAAGTCCTTGAGCGCATGATCCTCGCTGGAGCGGTGGTTCAGTTCTGTGAGATCTTCTATACCGGATGCACGTATGGCGGAAAGAGGCCAATGGCTTTCACCGGGACGTGTTCGCAGATGTCTGAATTATGGATGTACTATCGACGTAGCAGATGAAAGCGAGTTCCCTTAACGAACGCTATGTCTCAGTCTGGTTTGCATAGCGGAGCAGGACGTCTAGGATGTATGCAGAGTCAGAATGTGGTCGGACGGCTCGCGACTTCCATCAGTAGCCTCTGTGTGATCCCAGGGTCGTGTCATTGAGCAGGAGGCAATGCTTGTTGGTAACGATAGGCTAGTTGAATGTCAGCCATGTCTTGTAACAACAAGGAAAGGCATTGAATTTGTATGACATCTCTAGAGTTACAAATGTCTGTGAGCATTCGGTCTCAGTGGTCCATGGGTGTTGAGCAGATGGTGAGTTTCTCCGGCTTTCGAGTGCTGCTGGTAGGCGGAGACATCTCTGCCTCGCCGGACGTCGTTGTCGTAGGGAACAGTGACCGAGACAGCCCAATTGTTGCGAACCATGGACGCCCTCCGCTCTCTCGCATGTTTTCGGTCCTTAGAGATGGGATTTGTTCAGGTGGATTTGTGATGTCAACGTCCCAAAATCACCCATGGATGAGTGTCTGCTCGCTACCATGGATGTTTTGAACTAGAACCTGGGGTGTTAGAATGCTCTGACACACCCTCAATCATGCAATGAAATTGCGGTTCTCAATTTCGACTCCTCCAGTATGCCTACACAAGAGCTCTCTTCTCCTACTCATACAATTCAGACTTCATATCGACATCTTTTGAGCGTACGTTCGACGTCCGTCGCACACGAATCGTTCTCACTCCGCTCAACTGTTCTGCAAATCAACTTAACTCAAGATGGCGCAGATGAAGGATCTTCCGAACGAACTGCTGCACGAAGTCGCGTCCTGCTTCGAGCGAGAGAGCGATCTCCGAAACTTCGCGCTCGTCTGTAAGCGGTTTTATCAAGTGACCGGTGAAGCTCTTTATGCGACTTTTGACAACCTCCCAATCTCTCCCTACAGC
>JAKLMF010000281.1:0-15866 GCA_022813555.1 Botryosphaeria agaves | reverse complement strand
TTCGATCCACCCAGTGAGTGGATCTTGGCCATCGTGCTGGACTTTCCGTACCCTAGCTGGCATATCAGGTGGGCTAGCCAGCTGCTGTGATACTACGGGTTGGATGTCGCTGGTGGCAGTCTGAGGGTTGTTCCGCCATTCGTTCGAGGACACTCGCGACGGAGCGAACGGGGTTGGCTGCGTGAAGCCTGAAGTACGTCGACCACCGGACTGGAGAGATTGAACGCTCGGGGTAGGTGAAACCATTGATGAAGCGCCGTTGGTTTGCACACTCTGTTTGTCCCACATCGTGGCATCTCCTGTATCGATCTTGGTCAAATCCTGTGGCTCGCCCGACAAATGGACAGGATGAAGATCCGGGTCGTCGAGTTCGTCACCCTTCAGGTAAAGCACGCTTGCTGGCCGGGTAGATGTAAACATATCTTGCAACGTGGCAAGCTTCAGTTGCGAATCTTCTTCGGCTGACATCCGGTTGCTGTTGGAACTGGCTGAGGACATGGACCAGGTTCTCTTGTGCTTCGGGACCTTCCCTGGACGGCTGCTTACACTACCCTTAGCGATCGAGCCGCTCCGCTTCCTCTTTCCAAAGTCTTTCAATCCACTCTCAGCCTGCGCGATTTGTTGCTTGAGTTTGTCAATGGTTTTCTTGACGTGTGCAATATCGTTCGACAGCTTGCGTTCCGCACCATGGTCTCTGAAGAGTTTGACTTTGCAATACGCAATCTCCGAGTTTGTCCTTTCAGGGGAGGCAGGAGATTGAATGCTAATGAGCTCAGTCTTAGCACACAGTCTGACTGGGATGCCCTTGACTCCTTTCGAGTGACTGAAGTCCGTAGAGAGGAAGTTGAAGCGCACAGCAACAGTGCATTCGGGCGGAGCATTGTGCATTGGTGACCAATTCACACAGAAGCCGTCGAAGGAGGCCGACTCGAGTTCGACTCTTGGTCGACCGGATGGGTCACCTCCACTGATTTGACTTTGATCGACGAATTCCACGGCTTGAAGCCTGCCACCTCGGTGGTGCGCTTCGTTTGTGCCGCGGCCTTCTTTCCAGAGTTGCCAGCATGCTGCTGGTCGCTGACGCTGCTGCTCGTCTTCAAAGGAGATCCTGATGAAAGTCCTGTACTTTACTGGTACTGCCGCCATTGGAGGTGGTGCGGTGTCCACAATAGAGATCGAGTAAGCCTGGCCCTTGTTCAGATACGTGACTGGAATCTCGTCTGCGTGCTTTATCATCGCAGTCGGAGCATTCAGAGTGACATGAAAGCGGAAGCTGTTTCCAGTTAGTCCACGGACACCAGTGAATTCACTTGCTCCATTGTGAATCTCGTCTCGAGGGATGGATAGGAGGGATACGTACTTCTCCATGGGCTGCTGCCCCAAAGGAAGATGCATAGCACCGTCAAGGTGTTGTGAGGGGAACGTCAGCATAGGAGAATGATCTTGCATGTTGATATCGACGTGCATGCCGTCCTGCACACCGTCTAACGGCGAATCCTCGTTCGATTGATGCATTTCGAAGCTGGATGGCTGATGCGAGAACTGATGAGGCGCAAATGCCTGCTGGTTCTGGAGGGCGAACGGGTTCGCGTTTTGGAACACGTGAGGAGCCATGACCTGAGGATGGAACGCATGCATCGAAGCAGTCGACACCTGCCCGGCATGTAAAGGGACCTCTGACGTTGGGAGCGAGAGAGGAGTGCCTAGACCGAGGTTGAAACCAGGTGTGTGAAGATCACCAGCTTGATTGTGGTAGATGGTGTTTGTTCCACCTGGAGTAGGCGTGTAGTAGCCGGGCGGCTGGTTCGCAAACGACGCAAAGGCAAAGCTATTGGGATCAAGCAAGGAAGGCGTGAGCCTCCACTGTTCGCTCGATCCTCTGGGAGTGACATCTTGGTCTTTCATGTCGTCACCGTCTGCGAAGTGACTGTAGAGTACCACATCGTGTCAGCTGTTGCTCAATAAATGTTCCTTAGTTGCGGTTGTTGATTGTTGCGAGGTTCCTCGTGTGGTGTTGACACGCGCAGCCCGAGGCTGGGCCAGCGCAGTCACCGGCAGTAGCGAGCGCAAGACATACCGAGAGTGAAGCGTTACGTCGAGCGCGTTTGTGAGGGATGATGTGCCCTGGGAAGTAGATCCAGTAGAGGAGCGCGAGAGCTGATTCAATTGCGGGAACGACGCTTTGAAGTTGGCGTACAGCTCATCGTTGGGCTTCTGCGAGTTCGTCCTGGCAACTAGTCAGCCTCCCCTAATGCGCGCAACACGGCAGCCCCAACAGCAAGCAGCGTGAAGATAGGGTCGCAAGGACAGCACATACCGGTTCCGAAACATCTTGGGATACTTCGAAGGAGAAGCAACGCTCTAGCAAGCAAGAGACATCGAAGTCGCAACAGGGTGAGTGAGCGGGTAGGTAAAACATCAACTATGGCGCGGAGGGTCAAGCCACAGATGAAGGGGAGGACAGCCTCGATACATAAAAGGCAGACAGGCCTGTCCGTGACTAATGACGAAGACAGACTGGCGGGTTCAGCGGAAGCGCCATGGGTGGACTGGATCGTCGCGCCGGGGGCACAGGAGCGAAAGTGGTCGGTGAGCGAGAGGGCAAGTGTAGGAGAAGAGCTCCCGGGGGGTTGTTTAGGAACACACAGCGGGCTGCTCTGGCTGGGCCTTAGGGGCCTGCCTTGTCCCGATCGCCATTCACAATGCTGGCCGCTGCATGCTGCTGCATACGTTGCATGCGCGATTGGCATTGCACAGCCACAGAGCCACCCGTCCACGCCGTCCTCTCACGCGCTAGTGCTGGCTCGATAGCGATCGGCGTCGACTCTTTGGGCAATGGAGGCGCGGCCTAGCGTGCTTCCTAACTGTCAGTGATCGATGATGGCTCGCGACACGCCCCGATTTGGCCATTCTGGGCCTCAGCATGCATCGTCCCCGTCCGCTAGGCTGTGGCTCGCTGGTGCGCCCCAGCTCTCGTCCGAGCGCCGTCGTGTCTCTACCCTAGCAACACACGGTTTGTGAAGCTTGTTGCTCGGCGCAGCGGATGCGCAGAGAGAGAAAGGAACCAGTGTCGAAATGAGTTCCACTGTAGCGACACAGTGCTCGCGGCTGGGCGCCTGGCTGGGTATCGCTGGGCGCATCCTGGATATCTCCGCGGTGGCTGCTTCGCGCGAACTGAAGTGAACTGAAATGAAATGACGTCGGCTTCACCTATGGCCCTACGAGCCGCGCACTCATTTCCCCTGCAGTGAACAGCCCCGGAGTGTCCAGGCGTGCCAGGTGATGCCAGACAAGTGGCGCAGCCGCCCAGGGTCACAACGTGGTGGATGCCTGCGACGCGCTGTGGCTTTGATAACATGCAATTTCGCATGTCTTCGCATGGCCGATATTTGCTCACGGGAGATTCCTCAAGCGAAATAGAAGGAGCCATACCAGAAACGGGCGCTTAGCCGTACGTCAGATGCCGAACAAGCATTCTGTGGCTCTTCTAGTGCTGAAGCTCTAACCGTTGTCGCAAACTGGTCGCAGAGCGCTTCCGGCTCCAGCAGAGTTCGTCATCGCGCCAATTCCACCGTTGCCCAGCGTCGGCAGATGCAAGGGTCGCATGATCAAACTCAAGCAGCCGTCGTTTTTGGTACCTTTCCCGCCGACGGGACACCCCCGACAGCAGGTCGGATCGTTCGGCGGCCAAGCACACTCTAATGCGACCCCAAACAACTCCAGTAAACACGAGCACTAGACGACCGCATGTCGTCGACTCAGTTGTTTTGAGTCAGTCGGTTTGTAGCGTCGGAAGGGATCCCGAGTAGCTGAGGCTGAAGATGACAGGATGGACAGGATTCCAGGGGGGGGGGTTGGCTTGGTTGGGGCAACATGCAGCCGGCCGACGAAGTTAGAACAAGCACAATTAGCGTCTCAGGGTGTCAAATTACGAGTGGAGAAGCCGATGTCCATCGCAGCAGCACCGCCACAAGATGTCTGTGGCGCGACTAGGACGTGTGGCTGACGACGGTTCGCCAAGTCGGACCTAGTTCCACTGCTGAAATCGCAGAGACGATGCGTCAACCAGCGTCCCCGCCCGTGTCTGAAATGCTGATCTGGTCTGGATTGTTGAGCTTGGTGTCAGACGAGCAGCTGCTTTTTGCACCAAGGGTGCAGACGCTGAGCTCGACGATGCGAAGCCGGAGGAATTGAGGGCGAACTTCTTGATCAACTTGTCTTCCTGATCGAAGGATGTGGTCGAGCGGGTCGACGTTCGAGGACTAGCAGATGCGGACATACGTAAGAAGGGTTTAGAGCTGCTCTGGAGTCCAGAGACGTACGGCAATTCGTTTCAGACACAACACGCTGCGGATGAGGGACTGCCTGTAGCATGCCGTGGCTCGGTGGTTCTGATACCGACTTCACACAGTGACAACGGACACGCCCGTAGATTGATCGTCGAAGCACCAATCGTCAGCCGGCACATGATTAGGTTGATTCTAACCAATATCTACGTTAATCTGCCGCTACTGAAGCAAAACTCCGGATGCCATTACCAAATACAGCTTATCTCCCTTCCAATTTCGGCGTAAGTCGCTCTGTTAGGCAAATGCCAGCCTCCTTCCAGCAATTGCATCATGTGGAGACGTACCAGCCGTTGCGTGGGCATCGGACCGTTTTACCGGCATGTAAGTGTACACGCTATCCGACAGCGACATGTCAGAACGTTTCTGGACCCTTTTTTAGCGCGAACCGGTACCAAAGTAAAGCAAATCGTGCCCGGAGACTTCTGTCACGTCGCCTCCAGCTTCTAGTGGTGATTACAGGACCCGACGCTATCGAAGTTAGGAATGGCACACTTCCTGCCTCTAGACTGCATGGGAGTATGAAGTCGAACACCATTGAATCGATAACGTTAGCATGTTTGGTTTCACCGACAATGCGGATAGACAGGAGGTACCTCCGCACCATCGAGGGTTCCAAAGAGTATCCGACTGTGGTCCAGTGAGGACAATTCAGTGTGTTCCGCGCTGTAACCCGACGCTGAGCGCTTTTTGGATAAAACCGCAACGTTAGAAGGATTTCCCTCCCTTCGGTGTGTTCTCCGATAACATACTCCGAGTCGGAACAGGAAAGGTTTCAAAATTGAGGGCTTGCATGTCCATAGCATTCCTCAGATCACGGGTTGAGTCACAGGACTGTTGCTTGACTAGAAGCGAAGACACAGATAGTTACGTTTGCGGTGTGGATAGTGTGAATAAGGTATCGCAAAAGGAAGGCGCCGCACAGCGACGACTTGAGGTCTAAGAACACTGTGCATGTATTTCAAGGTTCCGGTCTTCAATGTCTGTAGAGAGGAAATTAGGTAACCCAACAAGAGCGCTGTAAGGCTGCAGTGCCGGTGAATACCTTCCGTATCTTGCGAGACCCACTATGTCAATGAAACGGCATCGTTCACTCAAGCATTCATTCCACATCACAGGAAAACTCCTCTACAGGCATTCCTCTTGGCGTGCAGCAATCGACGAGTTTTCAGTAATCATCTCATATTTTTTCTGGCTACATGACCACATCCAAAAGCCTGTCCGCGGCGCTGGACACGGCTCGTCGTGTCCACAGTTGCTCTCAGAATCTTATCATCCGGGAACCTCACTCCATTCTGCGGGAAGGTATCGACGGGTGAACCTTTCTTGCCGCCTCCAGCATGCTATGTTGTTGCAATGACAGGCATCTTAGCTTTCTTCCTCAGATGTTCGGTGGTCAGAAGAAGCATATAATGTCCAGTTTTGAGAACAACTACACGGTCCGATAATGTTTGACGATGAGGTATGAGGAGCTGAGCGGCATCCGGGCTGCCAACCCTCACGATAACAGAGCTGACTGCGTGTTACACACATTTCCCCGCCGCAGGGCTGAGCCGCATGCGATATGGGTGTGAGAATTCCAGCCGTTGATATTACTACAGTCATGCTCCTCTCGAATACTGTCAGACACCGAAGACTGCCTGTACAGCTGATATGGCCACGGGCGTACCACAACAGCCGAGCTCGTCGTCACCAATTTCAAGCGCCGACGAGCGCGCATACAGCACATTGGAGGTCGTGGAGACCGACCGTACCACCTCGGATGCCAACCGTTCGGGTGAGTGGGCACACACTCTTAAATCTGGCAATCTCGAACCAAGAGAAACACCCGAATCACTCGGCGAAAAGGTCTTCCTTGCTGGCAAACCCGATCACGTACCGATTGATCGTTCAGGTCGTTACGATGGGCTCCAGGCTGTCGAATCGGAAAGGAAGACGAGGAAGATATGTGGTCTTCGAAGGCGATACTTTTGGATTATTGTAGCTCTGGGAGCCCTGTTGGTCATAGGCGGCGCTGTTGGAGGTGGAATTGCGGGTTCCTCAAACAAAAGCTCTGAACCAGACCCAAGGGCAACGGCCACGTCTACCAACGTTCCCGACTCTCACTCAATGCCGTCGCAGGGCGAACTGTACGGCTCCAGTCTTGCCGCTGCATCTTGGAAAGATTCAGACAATCATACGCATTGTCGGGTCTTCTTTCAAAACCGCACAACAGGGCACATCATGCAGTCAGCATGGGACGATTACATTGCAATAGGAGTCGACACTGCAAGCTGGAAAGTTTCCGCTGTGAATGAGAGTGACGATATCATGAAGGGCACACCACTTGCAGCTGCTGTTGGCCCGTCGTCTGACTTTGTAAGCCCTCTCTTTCTGGACCCGAATCCTGCGTGTTTCTAACGCACATGCATAGCAAATAAACCTCTTCTATCTCAACTCCGAGTATAGAGTACGCGGCATGTCAACCAACCAGAGTCAAGGATTATGGACGTCATGGACACATGACGACGCTCTTGCGCAAGAGAATCCTGCCGCATACAATTCTTCAAAGCTCACGGCGTTCTGGCGTAGCTGCACCGCTTGCACTAGTAATCTTCAGTTTGTTTTCCAGGACTCTTCTGACCCCAACAGGCTGAAACTTGGCCAGTCTGTTTCTGGCGGATGGAGTACTTATTACATCGATGCTGCGAAGCCATCCCTGGGCACTGGCCTATCTTTAGTCTACAAGGGACCAGGTAACAACCTGACATTGTTCTATGAAGCTGAAGAAGTCTTGGAAAGCCTACAACAAAGTGACCCCACAAAGACTGACCACGGCTGGACCGGTGAGTCAATATTTGATTCAACTCCATTCCTCGAGATGCCTGCTTTGACATGAAGGCTGGCTCTGCAGTATGGTCTTTTCGTCTTCTGTACAGAACAGCGGAATGGCTCGTACACGGCTAAACGTATCGTCTATAGCGGTTGCGGTTACAACGGCAAACGAGTCGCCAATATCCATCACCCACTTGACACATATCACCGCCTTCACGTATCCAGGATGCGACGTGACCGACTCCTGTTCACAAAACGTTCTCTACGTACCATCCAGCTCCAACAAAGCCACCGGCGTTGGAATTGTCCGAACTGATCCAAACGACATGTCGAAGTGGCAGTCTTCCGTACCAAAGGAACTCGGGGATGTGAGCAACCAAGCCAGTATCGGAGCGTCTGGAGATAACAACATCTATTTCGTCGTTGATTCGCCGAACTCAGCAACTAGTAAGATTGAAAGGTGGGAGTTGAATTGGGCCGACTCCAGCTGGAACGAGTATCCTGCGGTCGCTGTCACGTAGCAACATCGAAGGACAGACGCCTCGGGGCAAACGTGCGGCTGTTGAGATCGCCTGCATTGATACGGACAGTCACTAATGGACGGTTGAGAGAGGATCAGTGTAGGTCAATTACCAATCGCTGGCTATTCTCCGTGTTCTCTTCGCGAGTTCCATCTTACATACTTTCCTGTTTCTTTTGATAGTCCTGGCAGCCTTAGCCAAACTGCAGAGAGTTATGCTGGCGCATTCATTGGCGTGTAATAGACGCTCGGTGGTGGGGACGTGCAGTAATTTCTGTGTAGGAAAGAAGACATCTGGGCGGGTGTGAGTGATACGCCCGCATGCGCAGGTCATGGCCTTCATCTTCGTTGTTTTCATCTCCGGCAGGTGGAAGGAGTAGTTGAGGTATGACCGAGTCTGACAACCTAGTTCAGCCAAGGATTGTTCAAATTTCTTAGTGAACATGGTCAAGTGAAAGACAGGGACATGAAACGTAGTCTAAAAGGTATAGATCGTACTTTGTCACTTCTATATGTGCCGCTTCTTCATACTCGAACGTGCTCTTCTACGAGAATTTCAATCATGACATTGACGAAAAGCCTTCGAGCAGTGTCAGGTGAGGGAGATTAACGCATCGCCACGAGAAGGACACATGAATTGTCATTGTGGCATGGCAGAGGTTTTAGAGGCACATGAATAGAGAGAACCTGTGTCGATACCCATGCAGGACATTGCTACTTTGCAGAACGTTCGGATGAGAATACAGAGCGACAACATGCTGCTACGGAAATCCCTTTCCTCGGACGAAACTCGAACGACGACAAATACCCTGGCGATCTTACCTGCCCCTTTATTGAAGCAGCCTGCTGCATAATTGGATATCAACGCCTATCATGGCCTGCTGTTAGATCTGCAGCCCCTGCATTTCTTCCTATGTGGAACGTCCTGGCAACAATAGCCAAGTGTGCATTGAAGAGCGCAGCGCCCTGTGCGGTCGTCCAGCGCTTGACCACAATCACATGCAGTGGAACAAGGAAGAGAGAGGATTCGGTTCAAATTCCCTTTCACCGCCGTCTCTACCCTCTCACTGCAAGTGGGCGACAGAGGAGAACAGCAGCATGGGCAGCCATACAAAAGGTCCATCTCTAATACAAGTAGTGCCCGGAGCAATAAACTAAACCCATGCATCCCCCTCCACCACGTGAATGAGTTCCGCTGGCCGGAGGGGGAACGAAAAAGCAGGAACATACCAGATGCAGACAACGCCAGTAAGAGGAGAGAGAAAACAGGTACAAGACAAACAACCAGCATAAAAGATCCGCAACTCGACCAGCCCCGCATCCACCATACCACAACGCAACCGCCCCGCACTTCCGCTCGTCCCAGAAAACATGCCCGGAAGGAAAGAACAACAATTCAAACACGCCGAGAGAGATCAGGAACCCGAAGTCAAGTAAGTCTGGCGCGTCTAACTTCCCACACGCCGAGTTTCCAACTAGTAAGTGACGCCACCAGCCATCGCGTCCCCCTATCAATGAGTGAAAGCGAGAGAGCAAACAGGTCCCCTAAGCAGCAACCGCAGCAGATGAGGGCAGAAGAGAGCAGCAGAAGCCGGTTGAAAAGCCATGCACCCTCCTCCTACATCTTCCTCTCCCTCTGCGGTCCAAAATCCGCCTCGACAACCTTCTTCTCCTTCCTGCCCCGGACCGCAAACTCCGCCAGCAACGCAAGATGGTCGGCCGGGAAATGCCAGTTCGGGAACCCGGGCACTCGCTGCAGATACTCCCTATCCACCTCCCCCAGCAGACCCGTCACCTGCAGCGCGTTGGTCGAGTACCAGATGTAATCGATGACGCCCGTGAAGCCCGGGGTGTAGTTAGTGAAGCTCAGCTCGCCGATGCTGGCGTAGCTGGACTTGAGGCTGAAGGGATGCGTCATGCCGTCGCGGGTGAAGTTGCCGTACTTGCGGGCGCCGAGGTCGGAGTGGGCGTTGCTGAGCGAGCCGTGCGCGATCAGGTCGTACACGCCGGAGCCGGGGGTGCTGTTGAAGTCGCCGCACAGCACCAGCGGGATCTGCGCGCCGCTGCTGTACTCCAGGCTCGGCGCGGGCTCGGCGAGTGGGGGTGGCGGCGGGTCGCCGTCCTCGGCGTCGCCGTTGGCGTAGCGGTAGAGCAGCTTCTCCGTGCAGGCGGGCATGCGCGCGTACTTGTCGGCGAGTTTGGTGAGGGCTTCCATGAGGATGGCGACCTGGACGACCTTGACGTCTTTATAGACCGGGTCCCAGTAGACGTGGGCGTTGACGACGATGATGCGGGAGCCCGTCATGCGGTTCTCGAAGAAGGTGATGACGGCGATGTTGTCGCGCGGCATCACGCGGTTGAAGATGTCGTGCTCGCCTTTCATGTCCGGCCGGTTGATGGCGATGTTGGCGAAGTCGACGAGTTGTTTGTCTAGCAGGATATACCTAAGGACCGCTGTGAGTAGCTGCACAAACCAGGATATCTTTTGAATCGCACTTACTTGCTGTTCTTGTAAAAAGTTGCACACCCGTCGACGAATTTCGCTTCCCTCTCTGCCATCGTTCTTGCTCTCGACTTAGGCCAGAAGACGCCCTTGTAATCGTTGTGCGCAAGCTGGGCCCGGAAGTAGTCGCTGTAGCTCTCTTGATCGATTTCCTGAAGGCATACGAAATCGGCATCGCGTGCCCGTAGCTCCTCAAGAATGAGTTCTTTTCGGCGATCCCATGATAACACAGCGCTAGGAGCATATCCGTACTGCGTGTTCGTTGCGTAAACGTGGCATAGAGTGTTGTAGCTGAGTACAGTGAACTTCTCCTGCGTCTGATCCGAGCCTTCGTCAAGAACGATCCAGTCTCGGTCACGTGGTGGGTCGGGTTCTGGTATACATTAGCTCACGTTCCACCGCAATGTCAACAGATAGTGTTGGTGAGTTGGTATTACCTGGAGCTTGTTCACGAAGAAACTTGATTAGCTCGGTGGTGCCATGATCCACGATAATGGACTTCAGGTCTTCGGCTAGAGGGTTGCCTTCTATGCCTAGTATGTCCAGTTGATAGAGTGACCCTATCTCTGCTGGGAGTATCTCAAGGTGATTGTCGAAGACTAAGAGTTCTTTCAGGTTTACGAGCATTCCAATCTCTGGCGGAAGCTCTCTCAGTTCGTTGAGCGACAGATCCAGCGCAGTCAAGCTTCTTAATCGACCAATGGCAGGTGGAAGGTAGGACAGCTTGTTGCTGTTGAAATACAACTTCGTAAGGAACCTGTAGTCAAAGAGTGCCAAGGAAACCACTTTGAGACTTTGGCCGCCTAGGTCTAATGCTGTCCATATCTGCTTCTGCCTCGCTGCATCGTTTGCATCTCCTGGCGCCCGGTTTCGCTCCTCCTTTTCTCCATCCTTTGTTAAGCCATTCGATACACCGGCTACAATACTCTTGTTGACACTTGGGTGGTTCCGCGCGTGCGAGTGGGACATGGTCATCTCCCTCGCGTGTTGTGCCAGCTGTAGCTGCAGTGCCCAATGCTCGTTTGGAGGTTTGTTGAGTCCACTGTGTACACTGCTCGGCGTTCCGTTCTGTAGATGATGTGCGGGAGTGAAGTGTGGTGTCGCATTGGACAGATGTCCGCTCGAGATTGTGTGTTGATGATTTCCGTAATTCCCCGCATGGCCGCCGTGCCCGCTGTGGTCCTGGTGTTGTTGATGCTGGTGACTTTGATGGGGATGATTCTGGTGTTGGAACTGCTTTGCGTGCAAGTTCATCTGCATGGCATAATGTTGACGGCCAGCTCCACCGTTCATCATGCCATGTTGGCTCTGATGATGTCCCTGGTTATACATGCCGTAGGAGTGGTGGGCCGGTGATTGAGGCCCCGGCGAACGAGTAGGCGAAGGTACGTCGATGCTAAAATTTAACCTCCCAACGTTTCCAGGGGACCCGTTCCGCTGATGTGTATGCCTTGGGTGGTGCGTTTGCTGGCTATTGTGTGAGTAATAGTATTGTCCGGTCCCCTGCTGAAACCGGTAAGGACCATCGGCCATCTAGCGCCGCAGACAACCTAGGCAAAGCTATATATCGTGGAAGGAAGTCTCTAGACGTGGATGCTGAACTGAAGCGAGCGATCGATGTGAGGATCAAGTAGGTGAGAGGAACCGAGGGCGAAGTCTTCTCCGTCTTAACATGGGCGGTAGAGTGGCCAACACTCATCAAGTGACAGAGTGATGTCGGACGTAAGCCCAGCTGGCCAAGGCTTCCGCTTGAGTTGTTCGCCGATGTGAAGGTGGTTGGTGTTCAGGTGACAGGCGTGTTCTCAAGAGAAGAGCGGCGCCGGCGCGCGTACAATATGCGGTGGTGCGGGTAGCTGCGTGCGTGTGGTACTCTATGTTCGGCTACTGATGCTGGAAGCTGCTTCGATCAGTGACGTTCGAGCTGGTGTCGAGTGGTTGGTAGATGAGGTGCTGCCGATGGCAAGGAAGGTCCAGGGAGACGCACAATATCAGAGGTCGACAGGTGCTGTAACCTGGTGAAGGACGTCCTTCGGTGTTGTGCGGCAATGGTGAGCGTGCGCTTAGACAGCAGTGAAAAATATGGGCACAGAAAGACGGTTGACCTGCAGACACACTGGTGCACAGAGGAGCGTACGGTGTTGGACGTTGCTCTCGATGCCAAGACAATCGCTGCACCTCTTTGGCCAGCGCCGCAGAGTGGCAGGAAACACCTCAGTCTTCGACAGCATTGCAGCAACGTCCATGTCTCTGTTGAGGCCGCACTTTCCTTGCAACATGCACCTTTTCAACAGAAGCTTCTGTGTTGTCTCGTTTGTCGGAATTGTGCAGCGTCATGGAGCAGTAGGCACCGAGACGTCGGGCAAGCTGCCTTCATGCAAGACATGAGCAACCCGTGCGCTATGGACACTACCTATCACAGAGCGACACTCAAAGAGCCTCCATCTCCAATACAGGCATACAAATACGGTCCTACATACATCCAATGTACGTGCCGTGCCGTGCGGCTCTTCCCAAGGTTCACTCCGGAGGACAAGCTGCTTTGGTCAGAAAGGGTTTAGGAAGCCAAGCGGCAGAGCGGCTGAACAGTGCTCGAGCAGGGGAACATCTGATGTCTCTGGATGCATCTCATTGGACGCGCGTCTCTCCGCAGCTCCATTGGGGAAGCATTGGTTCGTGTAGGTTGGAGATGAGACCGCCTTGACTCTGGCTTGCTTTTCCTGCTACGAGCTTCAATCAATGAGTAATGGAATCGCATCTCTCTCAAGCTTCTCTAGGCTGTCCCTCCTCTGGCCTATCGCACGGGATGTAACGAGTAAGATACCTTGACCATGATGTCGACCTCATCCTAAGCACACGGCAGAAGTTAACGTTATTCCCCGACCCAGCCTGAGACGATCGGTTATCGACCGGTGTTTTATCCACCGGAAGAACCCTACGCTAGCAATAGTGGGGCTCCGGTGCATCCATGGTCTTCAATGGCGTAGAGCTTGTCCTGCTCGACTCAGGAGGGGCGGGAGCAGCAGCAAGAGCAGCATCATCGACGACCTCGTCCCTTAACAAGCGGAGGCAGGCAGGCAGCGTAGATCTTAGCCGCCATCAAAAGCGGTCAAGTGCGGGCTACTTGTATAATCTGCGACGGCCGGCCTCCGCAGCATCCAACTCGACGTCAGCCTCCACCTCCAAGGGCAATAACAATGCGACTGCCTCAGAACCTATGGACGCCAGCCCTTCTACCACCGACGGCACCGCGGGCACCAAAGACGGCGCCCGTGCCGCTCCGGTGAATCCCTTCGTCTTGTGCCACGGCCGCCGCTATCTCCGCGACCTGCCTTATCCTCTTCCTTGCGACCTTCTCGAGCTGCAGCGACAGAACCTCTATACTTTCCTCGCGACCTCGGTCTTCGGTAGTGCCTTGTGTTCGCCTGCGGCCACCGAGAAGCCGCCTACAAGAGTGCTGGACATTGCTTGTGGAAGCGGATACTGGGTGTCGTTGTGTGATGACCATTTCAAGCGCTTCGGGCACACGGATGTGTCCTTTACAGGAGTTGATGTGGCTTCGCTTGCTCCGGACCTGAGCAAGCAGGGTGTGAATTGGCGCTTCATTCAACATGACGTAAGGAAGGTGCCGTTGCCGTTCCAGAACGAGCAGTTTGACCTGGTCTTCTTAAAGGATCTAAGCCTCGTAGTGCCTCTCGGTTCGCAGTCTCAGGAAGTTCTTGACGAGTGTATACGAGTTCTGAGTCGTGGAGGGATGTTGGAGATCTGGGAGTGCGACCACATCGTACGGTCCCTATTACCACATCCTCCACCTCCGCCTGGCAAGCGTCCAGAAGACCAGGAATGTGCTGAGGCGACAGGGACGTTCCTCGTATCTCCAGCAACGCCGTTCGGCACTGCGAAGAACATTTACTTGCAAGATTGCAATGCTTGGATTCAGGAAGCCCTTGGCAATCGAGGACTATCTCCCACGCCTTGTGCTCGTATCGCACCGATGCTTCTGCAAGAGCCCGAAAATCTGTGTGATATAGACTTCCGCAGAGTTGCTATTCCGCTGGACGATCTTCGTTGGGAACGGGAAGATGGTGCGCCAAGGAACTTTTCGAAGCCTAGACCTGACGGTGCGGCTTTAACAGAGGAGCAGGCTTCTCTTCGCCGATCAGCACTTCTGGTGATTGTTCAGATGATCGAGAGTTTGGAGCCGCTGTTGAAGACGGTCAGCGGAAAGAACTCTGAGGAGTGGCAGCGCTGGTGGGCTTGGATGATGGTCGACCTGCTGGAAAACAGGGGTGCTACTAATGGAGAATGCCTTGAAATAGGGGCTTGGTGGGCTCGAAAAGTATAGGGTTCTGGAGACGGTACTTACTCGTGGCTCGTGTGCATTGGTGTCGGGCGTCCTAGGTCTTCTCATAGCGTTGCTTCAGTGCACGATACCTCTTCAAGTAGTACCTGTATGACGAAAGTAATTATTAGCATTGTAATATATAGACCAGTACGAATGTATTGACGTACAATGCTTCAATCTCCTTCTTGACGAACTCGGCTCTCTCAATGCCCTTCTTGATCTGCTCCTCATCTTTCAATTTTGCTTGACTTGAGAAAGCTTTGTACAGCCTTGGCCTGAAGTATTCATATCCCAGTGGGTATTCTCGACCAAGATACAGAAGCTCTGGCGGAGATTTCAGCGTTGACAGCTACAGAGATAGGTACACGACGCATACCTTTGTAAATGCGGATGACCTGGTGTCGCAGGCTGGAGTTTGTGGAGCTCATATTGACCAGCACAACGTAATTGCTGAGATGGCAGGTTCATCAATGTTTCAAACAGGATTCTGAGCGGGTGCAGAGCTCAGCGTTTCATTCCAAGGTGGTAGTTTCGTTCTTTGCTGCACCCCGCTGACATCATGTTTGAGTCCGACGGACTTCCGCAGACCGAGGTCCAGATTTCGTTCACCCTCAGGCATCCTGGCATCAACACCATGATAGAAACATAGACTGAATTGATCTCTCACCAATCCCTTTTACAGCAATGTCCGCTCCCTCTCTCCGGCGCTGTGCGCTTCGCCTTCATTCCCGGCTCCCACGTTCGTTCTCCACAAGCGCGTTTAGACCCTCGAACCAACAGACACCCGAGCCTGCCACAGCGTCGCTCAGCCCGCGATGGCTCTCCGATCTCAGATCGCGGATAGGCAAATGCATTCTCTTCGGGCTCAAGCCGGACCAAACAAAGGAGGCGGGTTCAATACTGCAAGAGATATCGACAGACTGGAGAGAGCTCGTAGCCGGCAGCGAAGGCTTCATCACAAGCAAGGACCGGATGGGACTATACAGGCAGGAGGTGGTGTGGGGCGAGATGGTACGCAGCGTGCTCTCATATCGTGGAGGACCGCAAGGCTAACTCGCGGCGATTCGGGTGCTTGCAGGATAGCATGGTAAGGACATGAGCGTCTCGGACGACCACACCTTAGCCAGCATTTGACGTACGGCTAAGTCACTCGAAGGGTACCTCCACCTCCTCATCATCGAAGTGGACCGGATCAGGGCCTAACGCATAATCAGGTCATGTAAACAATGTCATGTACAACCGCTACGCCGAATCCGCGCGTGTCAACTGGACCCTGAACTTCGCGACCAATATCGACCCGGCTCACAAGCGCGAATGGAGTGAGCTATTGACATCGCGGGG
>JAKLMF010000280.1:0-20408 GCA_022813555.1 Botryosphaeria agaves | reverse complement strand
TAGCCCGCAGTTGATGATGGTATAGATAGTGTTGTAGTGCTCACTCCTACGATCACGATACTTTGGCCGGCAGAGTTGGTTGTGATTGCCATGATAGTCTCGGACGATTCACTGCCTAGGGTGATGGGGTTACCTGGTGCGAGCGTATGGCCTGAGATGATGTAGATCGGACCGGACGTCTGCAAGGGCAATATTGAAGTGCTGCTTCCTGCAACCACGACGCCTTGGCCGATAGAATTGGTGGTCAGAACCACAACCTTTGTCGACGAACTGCCCTCTAATGTTATGGAACTGCCAGGTACAAGCGTATAGCCTTCTGTGACGTAAGTTGGTGTTGGGGATGGTGCTGACACAGGCAGCGTGGTGGTTTCGCTGCCCATGACTACAACGCTCTGCCCAATGGAGTTCGTCACAAGCTCCATAACAGTCTTCGATGAACCGCTACCTACAGTGATGGGCTTGTCTGGCACAAGCGTTTGGCCGGAGAAAACGGATGGAGGAACCTGAGTTGTAGACGTTCCTCTTCCAGTCCCTAGATTGGTAGTTACCACTGAGTTTGCGTCCGTTTTAGTCGCACTTGTTTCGCCTCTTTCGCCTGTTGCGCCTGTTGTGGCGCTTGCAAAAGTCGGACCACCGTTTGAACTTCCAATGCTGCCTGCTTGGTTTTGAGATCCGGGAATCGGATTTGCAATGCTTGGAGAAGGAGCTGATGGTAATACCGAGACTACGGCGAGCGTGCTGGAAACTGTCGTAGAACCCGGATTATTGGTGGGCGGGTTTGGGACTAGAGTCGAGGGGGAGTCTGAAGATGGACTGGAAGACGGACTGGAAGATGGGTTGGAAGATGGATTCGGGGCTGCCTCGGGGAATGTATCGGAAGGTACATTCACAGATGGATTTGAAGATGATAACGAAGGCGGTACCAGCGTAGACGTGGCTACCCCACCGGTGTTTACGGAAGACATCTTGGTTGATTCAACACTGCTCGGGGAAGCTGTGCTGACGGTGCTAGTAGAAGGCGCCGGCGGATCTTGTACTTGGGATGGACGAGGCGGTAAGGAGATGGAGCTTGTCGACTGCGCAGTGCTGCTTGGAACAACAGGGTTCGCAAGAGTGACGGAAGACTCGAGGTGAGGAGCGGACATCGGCTTGTCGGTCGGTTTGTCGGCCGGCTTGTCGGAGGACTCGATATGAGGAGTGGCAGCGGCCTCGCCACCACTCTCGAAAGAGGTTGCAGTTTCAGTCAAGAACGAAGCGGTCGCAAGGTTTGTCTCTGGAGCAAACCAGTCTGCGGAGCACAGATCCCCAAACAGCTGTAATTCCGGAAACAATTTCGTATCATACATTCCGTTGGGCATAACGTGGTAAAGGGCTACGAAATTCAGACCCGTTTCGTCTCCACCATCAGGAAACGCACGTCCGGTAGGCTGGAACGAATCGCAGCTCGAAACCTGCAACGGAGTAGTAGTGCCAAGTTTTGACACGCAGCTGTCCCACGGTGCCCGATCCACACCCCAGGTGTAGGGTGCCGAGGGAATGGGGATTGGAGGATGGGATTTGAAAGTTACGTGAAGACCACCAGACGGTGCGGTCGCGCAGAAAGTCCGCGAAGCAGAGGTGGTAGGAATTGCACCGGACCACCAATACTGGGACTCATAATCGATGATAATGGAAGGATATGTTCTGTGGCAATTTCTCTGTTACTCCACGGCCCTAAGATCACGTCCTAGATCACTTACAGAGTAGTTGTAGTGTTTCCACTTGGCCCGTGGGGAATGGTTAGGATAGTGATGCGAGTGCCCGCAGCGTTAACAGGCGGCAAGGTGTAGCCGGCAGGTAGCTCGTTGTACTTGGTCACCGTACGAGTCGCGTTCGTTCTGGTATTGACGACGTACACGACTGTAGCTGCCGTGATAGTAGTGTCATGCTCTTCACGCTGCCAAGTGTAACTCCATTTGTAAGGGTATGTTGCTGAGCAACCGGACCCGCAAGGATTCTGTGTGATCACAGATGTGATGGTCGAAGTGGTTTCTAGCGTTTTTGTGCCACTGGGAGTTGTTGCGTTCCAGTAAGCTGAGCTTGTTAGTGACAGCACAGGTCGCCTTCCACGAGCACGTTTTGGAAAGTGTCCGAACAAAACATTGCGGGAAAACCTGGGTACGGCACATCTCATACGATACATGAAATGTTTCCCCGACGGTTCAGCCTCGTACCATGAGATTGACTCTCCCTATTGTGTGCAAGGACACTTCCCAAACACGCTTCGTGCATGCAGTTTCAACTTACTCTGTTGTGGCACCGCGCTCACAAACCCCACCCAAAGGCATACGGCAATACTGAGAATGTAGCAGAACATGGTACAAAAGTAGCGTACTCAGGGTTACGTAGGTTATGATTCAGAAGACAAGATGGTAATGCACAAATCGGTGTAGCGGACGAGGAAATGGTAGTAAAGAATTCAGTAAATCGATAGAATCATGAAGAGCACCCAATCTTTTTTGCCTGTGAATTCGGGACGCAGGAGCAGTCGCCGACACTTGTTGTCTACTCATACATCGTGCTGCCTACCCAAACTGCGGCCTGGCACGATGCGGGCTGTGCCGTGGCCCCCAGTCGCCCTCGACTGTTCCACTCTGGCGGCCGAGCAACTCAATGGTTGTTGTCTCCACGACTCGTGCAAACAAGGGTGCACCTGGGTAGATCCATGCGAGCGCTAAAACAGACCAATCAAGGTGTTGAGGCACAAACCAAGGCCTGCAGGTACTACTATTCTTAACTCCATTACCTGTTCAAACAAAGTGAGGCAGTGCTCCGGGCGGAATGGAGCACTGCACATGTGCCTTGTGCTGTAACTATGTGTGCTATTTGAGTAGCTGCAAGGTACGATCGCTATCGGTCAGTTTGCGTTTGCTGGGCGGTCACTCTGATCGGACTGTCCTTCATTACCTTGAGTTCTCTCGAACAGTCTTCCACTACTAGATAGTATTGAGAGACTCTGGCTATCTCACCTGCTTTAGGACAGACTACATTCTGGATGTCCCCGCAAATCGGAACTCAATCGTATAGTGAACGCAGATACAGATGCCATTGTCATTAAAATTCGAACACACTGCGTTGTGGTCCTTGAGCTGAGCGACAGAGGTCCCCGCATGACATTTGGTGGAAGTGAGCGGGAGACCTCGACGACCTCTTTTCAGGACCTACCTTGGCGCCGCTAAAACCTCCGGCTATAACTCACTGCATAGTGAGGGGAATAAGTGCCGTGGAACCGTCCATCATGGCGACTCACACGTATCAGTTTCCCTCGAAGGGCATCTCAAGATGCGTCCCTTCAGAGGACTTATCATCCGCGCGTCGAGTCGTAGCCGGCCTGTACAGCGCTCAATATCCCGAGCCTTGACCACCGAGTCACAACGCCGACGAGCAACCACCTCTTCCAGAGCAACCGATATAGGAAAGCTTCCAATTGTTGACCATCACTATGAGTGCGTTCACACCCTTTGTAATAGCCAATCCATTTTCGTTAATACCCAGTATGGGTGTGGAAGCCAGACATTTCTTTAATGGAATCGAAGTTGTAGAGACAGAGCACAACTAACCTTCTCCTAGTGCCCTCGTCGTCGGCGCAGGAGGGGCAGGCCTCCGCGCTGCTGTCGGCCTCACTGAAGCCGGTCTGAACACAGCATGCGTCACCAAACTTGTACCGTCCCCTCTCCTCTCCGCTTCACATCATCTAATCACCCTCTTAGTTCCCCACACGCTCGCACACAGTCGCCGCCCAAGGCGGCATCTCCGCCGCGCTAGGCAACATGGTCGAAGACGACTGGCGCTGGCACATGTACGACACGGTCAAAGGCAGCGACTGGCTCGGCGACCAGAACGCCATCCACTACATGTGCCGCGAAGCGCCGCGCGCCATCTACGAGCTCGAGAACTACGGCATGCCGTTCAGCCGGACGGCCGACGGGCGCATCTACCAGCGCGCGATTGGCGGCAACACGCTGAAGTACGGCAAGGGCGGGCAGGCGTACCGGACGGCCTGTGCGGCGGACCGGACGGGGCATGCCATGCTGCATACGCTGTATGGGGAGAGTTTGAAGCACAATTGCAACTACTTTATTGAGTACTTCGCGTTGGACCTCATGATGGTGGATGGGAAGTGTGTTGGGATTACGGCGCTGAGCATGGAGGACGGCACGCTGCACCGGATGTTTGCGCGGAACACGGTCCTTGCGACGGGCGGTTATGGGAGGGCGTACTTCTCGGCGACGAGCGCGCATACGAGCACCGGTGATGGCAACGCGATGGCTGCGCGTGCTGGACTGCCGCTGCAGGATCTGGAGTTCGTACAGTTCCACCCGACGGGGATTTATGGGGCCGGCGTGCTCATCACGGAGGGTTCGAGGGGTGAGGGTGGATACCTGATCAATGGAGAGGGTGAGCGGTTCATGGAGAGATACGCGCCGACCGCGAAGGACTTGGCATCGAGAGATGTAGTGGCCAGGAGCATGAACATGGAAATCCGTGAAGGCAGAGGTGTGGGGAAGGACAAGGATCATATCCATCTGCAGCTTTCGCATCTGCCAGAGGACATCATCAAAGAGAGATTGCCTGGCATTGCCGAAACGGCCTCGATATTCGCAGGGATTGATATCACCAGGCAGCCAATACCAGTGCTGTATGTGCAAATTCCTGCAACTTGCGCGAACTGCAATAGAAGATCCCAAGCTGACTTTGACAGACCAACGGTACACTACTGCATGGGCGGCATCCCCACAAACTTCAAAGGTCAAGTTCTGTCCGTCTCTCCATCAGGAGAAGAGACCACCGTGCCCGGCTTGTACGCCGCCGGCGAAGCTGCCTGCGTGAGCGTCCACGGCGCAAACCGGTTAGGTGCCAACTCGCTCCTCGACATCGTCGTGTTCGGCCGTGCCTGCGCCATGGATATAGCGGAGCAGAACGAGAAAGGAATGCCGCATCACAAGGCGCCCGAAACCGTTGGCCTCGACTCCTTCGACGACATGGAGCGCGTTCGCCGTTCCGATGGCGACAAGCTTACGGCGGAGCTGAGAGGCGAGCTACAGAAGACCATGCAGACGGATGTCGCTGTATTCCGGACGCACGAGTCGCTGGCCGTTGGGCTGGACAGAGTGCACCAGGTCGAGCAGGACTTCAAGAACCGGCTGTCTGTGCGGGACAAGTCGCTCATATGGAACTCGGACCTCATCGAGACGCTTGAGACGCGGAATCTGTTGACGAATGCGGTGCAGACGGTGGCGTCTGCGCTGGCGAGGAAGGAGAGCAGAGGCAGTCATGCTCGCGAAGACTTTCCGGAGAGGAATGACGGCGAGTGGATGAAACATAGTCTGACTTGGCAGAGCCGTGAAGGCGATGAGGTCAAGGTTGGATACAGAGGTGTGGTGTTTGATACACTCGATGAGAATGAGTGTCCGGTAAGCTGTTGTTCTGTCCTCATACTCTGAGTGATTTCAGCTCATGTTCGGTAGTCTGTTCCACCGACCAAGAGGTCTTATTGAGGGCTTAAGGAAGCCCGTCGCCAAGACTGCTGGACCGGTCATCCTGGGTCGAGCACAGACTCTACGGCGCCATTGAGGGTTTCAGCTGTGTAGAGTGCGGCACAAATACAGACGTTCTGTCGGTGATCGGACTGGATCGGGCAACCTAAAAGAGGTCGAAATTGATACGAAGACTGTAAAATGACGGCAAGTTGACACTTTAGAGAGCGCGATGTTATGGAAGTTAGACTCCAACACCAAAGCGGTGGTAGACACAGGCAAGGGCGTATCGGAATGGGAATGTGTAGCTAAGAATCTACTCTGGGACTAGATGAGGGGATTTGCAGTGATCTCTGGGAAGGGCTGATACGCCCTGATGCTGAAAATCTCCATGTATATGCAAGGGTTGATGATGGGATATGGGCTGGATGTCCTCCAGAAGCGGTAGCGTGCGATTGTTGCACGGTCGACTGGAAGCTCAACTCGTCTTCAATGCAGAAGAACACTCCGTATGGTATCTCCGTTTGGCTTCTTCTTCCCTCTATATCGTTTGCATATTTCATGTAGAACAGCTACTCTCCGCAGGGCTGCCTAATAAATGTCTTCCTCTATTTCATGCACGTTCCGTAACAGTTTCTCCGAACTAAATCACACGTTTGTAATCGTAGTCCGGCAAGTTTCCCTTTAATGGTAGTCACTCTAGAGTGAGTGCCCCTATAAGCCCAGTTTATTGAATCTTCATCTCTGCTCAACATCATCTATCGTCCATTTCAGGTTGATAGTTTCAATGTTTTGAGCACAAACCACAGTCTGGACGTGTGCCGCGAACGCAAAACCACCGACTTGTACAATACCTTCTTAAAGTTAACAGCTATTGCTTGCCACCCTATCACCCAATGCGCACATTCTGCGCTGTGTTATGCGTTCGTCACTTTCGCTGCTGCGGTCGACGCAGCTATATCAATTTCTAGAGAGATTCAAGCCGTGGAAGAACCTCGCACATGTGCCGAAGTACAGTTTCAATATGGTGTCCACAAGTTCGACGCCTCGGGGGGCACCTGATAGTTTTGTACAAGATGACTGAGAAGGAGAATGAGACGAGGTGGCGGTTGGCAGTTGGCAGTGCGTGGAGACGCCGCTTTTACAGCAGCAGACTGATGGTGATCTTCACCAGCTGGTGAAGACGGTGACCCGCGTTCCATCGTTATGTTGTCTCTAATCTCCTCATATAGAGGCTCTGCAGCTGGAGAGGCTGCGTCACGGTGTTCGGCGGCGGATGGTTCGGCGGGGGCGGCATGAATGGCAAAAGGCAAAAGGCGGATCTCCTGATCGTACTGCCTGGTCGTCTCCTCCGTCCACCCGTAGTGCGGAATGGATTAGAGTGCTTGTTTCATGTTTCGCGAGCCCGGAATGGCTGTACGCCACTGGACGTAAACACGCTGTGCCAGAAGCAAGTCACGTACTGGAAGCTGAACGAGAAGACGGAGCCGGGCTTTACGGTAGCAGTTGGAAATCTCTGTTTCGAGCGACGCAGTCTGCTTCATGCACATGGCTTACCCTCCGATACCTCATTTGTCTTTCTCGTGTTGTGTGTCCTTTGACTGGTCCTAAGCACTGGTTGTGTGATCATGAAACCCGCTGTATAGACGTGTATTTCGCCCATTGGTTTCTATGAAGATCCACTCTAAACTCTCTTCACGGATGATTGTTATGTTGCGGTCATTCTCTACTGTACGTAGGATCCATCTAGCATCTGGCGCGCCGTTGAGCCCACTGAACAGGTCGAGTATAGGGACGAGAGAATAGGATGCCGAACAAGCGGTATTTTTGGTCTTTGGCGGTGCTGCGCGCACCACATCCAAGGTTTCCTGATAATCAATAGCAAGATCAAGGATCAGAAGATGATGTTCCAGTCTTCTCGGGAACTGGGTGGCTCCAAACGAGTCCCGGTAGATGACGCGAACGACGTACGAATATTTTGCTCTTGGTGTTAGGGAACGAAGAATTCTTGATTGGTTACAGGGAGAAGGATGAACCACGTGCAGCGTATGAGAGAACGTAGATGTCACATGCATGGGTTGGCTATTCTCTTCCATATTTTGCCGTAACTTACCAAGATTTCCTCAGTCAGGCCGTGTTCCATGATGCATTCGGCACGGTTGAGACGGTCGACGACAGATGCATATTCCAACCGCTTCCGCTGGCATGCAGCGGGCGTCTGCAAGGTCCAGTTCGTAGTCGTGAAGGTGCAAGCATGCGGATTCTAAGTAAACCTGAAACTCCACACCTGAGAAGAGCAAAGCATGTGCGGAACGAAGTCAAAGAGACGAATATATTAGTAATGTGGGGATGGCAAGAAAAATGGTGTTCGAGCTGCTTCGTTTTTGATTGCTACCAATCAAGATCTCTTAGTAAAGAGAGCGGGGAGAGTACGAAACACAAAAACCACTCAAAGGCTATGTTGGTGGCCACCTCAACGCCTGTCGCAACCCCTCAAATGCTGGAGAAATCATTCCGCTTGACTCATGCACACATTCCGAATTCTACTTCCTCCTGTTCTGGTTCCTCATGCCAAGAATCTGGACCATCCGGATGAAGATGTTGATGAAATCCAACTCCAAGCTGATGCTCTCGTTGACCGCATCCCTCTTGATCAGCCCCCGCTCAGCCAAGCGCGCATGGTGCAGCACCTTCTGCACATCATACAGTGTGAAGCCGCCAAAGACCGCTAGACCGCCGTACAGCCAGATGTTCTCCGTCCACATCAGCGTTCGCGCGGCAGTAGCTGGGACGACGAGAGGAGCAAGACCGGAGAGAGCGACGATGGCGACGCCGGCAAGGAGAGGCGCGCCGAGGTAGAGGTACTTTTCCTGCTTGGCGGTGGCGCCGACGAAGGCAATGCTACCCATCATGCCGACTGTGTAGAGACCCGCGCGAGCGAGGATGGCGGGCTGCATGAACATGAGTGGCGACAGGAGGGCGGCTTGCGTGAGGTTGAAGGCGCCCCAGAGCGCGTACTTCTGAACGTAGCTGTCGAGCTGTTAGCGATGCGCCACAGTAGAGGGGAGAAGGATGCTTACTTCTCAGGTGCAGTAGCCATAGCGCCGTACATGGTGCCGATAGATCCAACCAAGCCGATACCCAGGACTGCCCATGGGTTTGCCGCCATCAGCCTGTAGCTCCAACCGTTCATGTGGAGCGCTCGTGCGGCGACAGCGATGATGCCGAGCCCCAGTCCGGTGTGCATGAATGTCTCGTTCAGGTAGCTCCGCTCGAATGGTGGCATACCGCCATCTTCTCTCGTTTCCCGGTTGAAGATGAGGTTGATGGCCACGAGCGTACCACCGAAGATCCCAGCGCCGTACAGCAGCCGCTGCTTCAAGTCACCAGTCTGTGCGACTTGGTACGGTTGCTGCATGTACGAGCGGCGGAAGGTGTTTTGAAAGACATTTCGAGACTTTGCGAAGGTGGATATGGGTGTTGTCGACTTGGAGTTGAAGAATGTTGATCGTAGTGGCGCGTTGTGGAATGCGCGGAGAGGGGTTGACGAGGCCTTCGGTGCCTGCTTGAGAGCTGCCGTGATGGCGAAGGGCCTCCGGATGATAGATGCCATGATGTGTGATGACTTGGAGGTGTACGCGATGGCGACGAGGTTGCGAAGATGGAAGAACTGGAGGATTGAGAGATGGAAGTGTGCTTGAAGAGTGGAGAGCTTCGACCGCGCACATGACGTTTCTTGGCATCCACCAGCGACGGCGAATCACCGAGAAACCACTATCGCCAGTTTCCCATCGCCCGCTCCATGCAGATGCACACCCTGTGTCACGTGGTCGTACCGAAATTCTTTTTACTCAAGGCCGTTATGTTACGGAGAGTATCAGATAGTGATGGATGGCTCCTATTACGGCTACACGCCATGCCGGAGGCCTGTGAAACACTCTAGACTCTTCGACTATCTATTCTTCATCGATCTGGTATAAATCTCATAATATACTGGCCGAAACGGTACTTACATGCAACCGGCCGCTGTCAGTGTCGGGACGGCTTGCGAGCATCGCCTACTTGCATCAGACATGGTTTGCTGAGTAGATGAACGGCCAGGAGCCATCCTGGTCCTTTGATCCTAGTTCCTCGATGCTTCGAGTTCCTGCACTCTGCTTGTCTTCAAACGTGTTGTTACTCGGCGTTGAGCAGACTGCCGTTACATGGCATGTGTACTAACGGCTTGAGTTTCCAACTTCGATTCTGATTCTCGTACACGCCTCGGAATGGGCTGTCGATTCTTCACTGTGGAAGAGCAATGCTCGACCAAGTCCTCTGAACCCGCCTTGGGTTGCTGTTCCCTCATTGGCCGAAAGATGTGGTTCGCTTCCACGGAACGAGCCGCATGACGACTCGCAAGACGAACAGGCGCAAATAGCGGCACGGTATCATGGGCGATGTCTCCCACCAGCAAAATGGGGGTCGAAAAAGCAAAAAGACACTCATTTTGAGCCCGATGCGGGGGTCGACTGGGACGAGGGTCAGCGGATTGTTACCATTGGACTGTTGAGCTGCAACTTACACCCGCAACCTTGAGATGTGGACCTCTTAAGAGTCTCACGCTCTACCGATTGAGCTAACCGGGCGTGTTGGATTGTGAGCTAATGGGGTGGAGATGGTGAGCGTGCAGAAAATTTTCATTTATCAAGGCAAATTGTTGCACATCCTGGCTCCCCGGTGCTCTACAGGGGTCTGAGAGCGGGCCCCCCACATCACGCAGCACAATCACAGTGGGTAAGTGTGCGTTCGGTGGCAGTCACTTTGGCCAGGGTGTCCCCCACATACCTTGCTCTTCGAAAAGTTCAATTCTACTAGAGGTATTTGTTGGTATTTTAAACAGCTCCTCTGTGTTAGAGGAGTGAATTAAACTCTGGATGTCCTCCACGACTGAGAACTTGATTATGCCGCAACGCAAACTTCCTGACCGGTGTTGTATGGCTCAGGCATTGCTATCGTATGGTATACCAACTGCACGCGGCGGGAAGCCTCTGCCTTCTCTTCTCTGCTTCTTCGCACTTCCATGATGAATGTCGAAGGCATCGTTCTATATAACGTTGTCATCACGTAGCCCGAGGAAGTTTCTGTCTGCTCGTTTTCTCATCGGTTCTTCTGGGGGAAGTGCAGAAAATGGGATTGACCAGCGCATGTTCCTATGTATTTTCACTCGACCATAGATATATAAACAAGGCTACCACGAACCAAGTCAACCTAGTCTATTCCCGAGCCGACTTTCAGGTGGTCACCTTACAGAATATGCCAATAGTAGCATCGACCAGCAACCAGCTGAACGGCCTCGGCATGAGCCGAAAGCGCGTGCATCAGGAGCACGTGACGTGGCGCCGCGTCGCCGTCATCGATCTCGCCAATCTGATCTCGCATCTCCAGATCTGGGACGCGCTCACCACCAGCTTCGGGTCTCTCCCTCTTGCCTTTCCTGTCCACTCGCTCACCTTCTGGATATCCCCAGCTGCCTCAACCGCATCATCCGCACGCGATTGATGCGACTTCTCTTGACAGTCTGTAATCAGGGTTGTCTTAAGTCTTCATTTATTAAGCTCCCAAGGCGCGTTACGTCGACACTTCCAGCCGAACTTCCGCCTCCCTCAGTGATATCTCAAATCCGCTCCTTCTACGTCTCTGCCTCATACGCAATGTCATCCAAACGCAAAATTCCCGCCTCAGTAGGCTACTCGACCTCCGACGGCAACACCTCAAACAAACGCTCCGCCCTCTCCACACCCATCAAGAAAACCCCCACCGCTGCCAGAGCCACGTCTTCCAGCCCCATCATCCGCGAAGAACCACCAACAGAAAACGCGCAGTCGCCTTCATCGCATGCGTCCTCCTCCAGACCCCCCACCAAACCCTTCGACCACTCCCGCATCGAAGAGCGCTACGGCATCGTCCAGCGCGAGTTCTACCCACGCGAAATGTCCAACGAGCGCTGCGCCATGTACAACGCCAACCAGCTCCCGCGCCCCATCGAGCTCCTCGAGCGCGCGCTCGCCGACACCCAGTCCGCACGCGAAAACATCCCCGTCGGCGACGCCGTCGTGCACTGGTTCAAGCGGGACCTGCGGCTTCGCGACAACCGCGGGCTGGCAGCCGCGAGCAAGAAGGCGGCGGAGGCGGGAGTGCCGCTGGTGTGCGTGTTTATGGTCAGTCCGCAGGATTATCAGGCGCATTTGACGAGTCCGGCGAGGGTGGGGTTTGAGCTGAGGACGTTGGGGGTTATGAAGAGGGATCTCAAGGAGTTGGGGGTGCCGCTGTATGTTACGGCGATGGACAAGAGGAAGGAGATTCCCGGGCATATACTCGAGATGTGTGAGAGGTGGGGCGCGAGGCATGTTTTTTGTAATATTGAGTATGAGGTTGATGAGTTGAGGCGGGAGGCGGCGATGGTGGGGAGAGCGCTGGAGAAGGGGATTGCGTTCACGGCTGTGCATGATGATGTTGTGGTTGCGCCTGGCGAACTGAAGACGGGTGCGGGGAAGCAGTTTGCGGTGTACAGCCCGTGGTTTCGGGCGTGGGTTGCGCATGTGCACAAGAATCCGCAGTTACTTGAGGCGTTCGAGGCGCCGGGCCAGAATCCGGAGTCGGCGAGGGAGCGCTTCAGAGACATCTTTGAGATGGAGATACCGAGCGCGCCGGAGAATAAGAGGTTGACTGAAGAGGAGAGGAAGAGGTTTGAGCACTTGTGGCCTGCTGGTGAGCATGAAGCGCTGGACCGGCTGGAGAAGTTCTTAAAGCAGAAGGTTGGGCGATACAAAGAGGCGAGGAACTTCCCTGCTGCGAATAGTACAGGTATGATCAGCGTGCACCACTCGGCTGGCACCTTGGCCGCGAGGACATCTGTAAGGATGGCGCGAGACATCAATAGCACCAAGAAGCTAGACGGCGGAAACAGTGGTATAACTGGTTGGATCAGCGAGGTTGCATGGAGAGACTTTTACAAGCACGTCCTGGCACACTGGCCGTATGTCTGGTAAGAAGATTAGAAACGTGGCTAGCATGGAAGGAAACTGACGATGCCAGTATGCACAAACCCTTCAAGTACGAATACACCAACATCGAATGGGAATACAACGACGAACAGTTCGACGCATGGTGCAAGGGTAGGACAGGCTTCCCAATAGGTTCGAATCCTACCTTATAGCACATTTACCTATAGAGATGGCTGACCTTTTCTCAGTCGATGCCGCGATGCGTCAGCTCAACCACATGGCCTACATGCACAACAGATGCCGCATGATCGTCGCCTCCTTCCTAGCCAAAGACCTCCTCATCGACTGGCGCATGGGCGAGCGCTATTTCATGGAGCATCTCATCGACGGCGACTTCGCGTCCAACAACGGCGGCTGGGGCTTTGCAGCCTCCACAGGTGTAGACCCACAGCCGTACTTCCGCATCTTCAACCCGCTGCTGCAGAGCGAGAAGTTCGACGAGCAGGGTGACTATATACGGAAATGGGTGCCTGAGCTCGCAGAGGTGCAGGGCAAGGCTATTCATGATCCGTATGGGAGGGGTGCGGCTAGGATTGCGGAGAAGAATGGGTACCCGAGACCGATTGTGGATCACAAGGTCTGTAGGGAGAGGGCATTGGCGAGATACAAAGCTGGTATAGGAAGAGAAACGGCGTGATTGGATGGTCGAGAGCCGTTTGGGCTGTGCCGGTGCCCTTCTTCATTTGTGTTCAGAGATACCCTGTAAGCGACGATATATGTTAGAACGATCAAGTCCTGGTCGTTCGACACGGAGCACATTAATACTGGATATGCCGCAGTGATGTTTTGCAAACGCGGATGCAACCCCCTACGAGGTTTGCTGCGCGTCTTGTAGTCGAAGTTTCCCCACCATCACGTGCTCGGCAAGAGGGACGACCATCGTCACATCATCGCCAGAAGAGGAAGGAGGTCAACTTCGCCGTCCGGATAGCATAGTTGTAGCCTCCGCCAGGCTCCGTGTTAGCTACTTGCTCAAGCTGTAGAATGCTACCATGAATAGCAAGAACAACATGGCGGACAATGAACGTACTCCTCTCATCGCCGTCGTGCAAATAGCTCCACCACGCCAGCGCTATCCGCACCAGACACTGCGGCGCGTCTGCACAACGCTCCTATGCACTATCCCTGTACTCGTCGTCCTGGGGTTCTTCGTACTCTTGTTCACTGCACCTGACTGCGAAGAAGCACGCCGACACGGAGACTACACACCATGCCTAAGACCTCCGCCTTTCTTTCGAGACAAAGCCTGGAGCCGGAAGGATGGGTTGAACTACGAGGAGCTGCTTGATGTCCTGAAATCTACACCAAATGAGACAAAAGCTCGGGAGTGGAGCAGATACTACACTTCTGGGCCCCATCTTGCAGGCAAGAACCTGTCACAGGCAGTCTGGACAAAGGAGCTGTGGCAGGAGTTTGGAGTGGCTTCTGATATCGTAGCGTACGATGTCTATGTCAACTATCCTGCGGGTCACAGATTAGCGCTTCTGGAGAAGCACGATCACGAGGATGCCCTGGAGGCTACAGAACATAGGTCGGCAAACTGGAAAGTCAAGTTTGAGGCCAAGCTGGAGGAAGACGTGCTAGATGAGGACGACACCAGCGGTCTGAAGGATCGTATACCGACTTTCCATGGCTATAGTGCGTCAGGAAATGTCACAGCGCCTTACGTCTATGTCAACTACGGCACCTATCAAGACTTCGAGGATCTTCAGAAGGCGAATGTGAGCTTGGCTGGGAAGATTGCTCTAATCAGATACGGCAGGATCTTTAGAGGGCTGAAGGTGAAACGCGCGCAGGAGCTGGGTATGGTCGGTGCTGTTATATACAGCGATCCTGGCGACGACGGCGAGGTCACCGAGCATAACGGCAACAAGACGTACCCTGATGGCCCTGCACGAGAGGCGAGCAGCGTTCAGAGAGGCAGCACGCAATTTATAAGTAGGCCCATTAGTCCTTTTTTCATCACTTGCAATACTGATTCGCGCCTATAAGGTATTGCTCCAGGCGATCCAACAACTCCTGGTTATCCTTCGAAGCCTGGCGTGCCTCGCCAGCCGGCCAATGGCTCTACCCCTTCCATCCCGTCTATCCCAATTTCATACGCGGATGCATTGCCCCTTCTCAAGGCACTCAACGGACACGGCCCTAATGCCTCATCCTTCAACGAATACTGGCATAAAGGAGGGCTGGAGTACAAAGGCGTCCAGTACAGCATCGGACCTTCTCCTGGTCATCTAGCATTAAACCTCGTGAACGAACAAGATTATGTCACCACGCCCATGTGGAATGTTATCGGCGTCATCAACGGTACCCTGGCCGATGAGGTTGTCATCTTGGGCAATCACCGTGATGCCTGGATCGCTGGCGGTGCAGGCGACCCGAACAGTGGCTCCGCTGCCCTCAACGAAGTCATCCGCAGCTTCGGCGCCGCGCTCGCGCAAGGCTGGAAGCCGCTCCGCACGCTCGTCTTCGCAAGCTGGGACGGCGAAGAGTACGGCCTAATCGGCTCGACCGAGTGGGTCGAAGAATACCTCCCCTGGCTCACCAAATCCGCCGTCGCCTACCTAAACGTCGACGTCGGCACCGTAGGCCCCTACTTCCAAGCCTCCGCCGCGCCTCTCCTCAACAAAGCCCTCATCGAAACAACCAACCTCGTCCTGTCCCCCAATCAGACCGTCCCCGGCCAGACCGTCGGCGATGAGTGGAACAAGCACATCAGCACCATGGGCTCCGGCAGCGACTTCACCGCCTTCCAGGACTTCGCCGGCATCCCCTGCGTCGACATGGGCTTCAAGGGTGGGCCGGACACAGCGGTGTACCACTACCACTCCAACTACGACAGCCTCAGCTGGATGGAGGCGTTCGGCGACCCCGGGTTTCACTACCACGTCACCATCGCGCGGCTGTGGGCGCTGCTCGCAGCGAAGATCTCGGAGACGCCGATCGTGCAGTTCAACGCCACCGACTATGCGGACGGGCTGATGGGCTACCTGGACCATGTCAAGGAGAAGGCGATGCACAATAGCACCATCTTCGCTGAGTTTGAGGACGTGGGGCTGGATAAGGAGCACCACTTTCACGGCCTCGAGACCGCCCTGCACCGCCTGCGCAATGCTTCCGTCGCCCACGACGCCCATGCTGCTGCACTTCTGTCTGAGATCCGAAATAACCCGATCCCCTGGTGGAAGTGGTGGGAGAAGGTCAAGCTGTACTTCCAGGTCAGGCGTGTCAACGACAAGTACAAGTATCTTGAGAGACAGTTCTTGTATCAACGGGGTCTGGATGGACGGCCGTGGTTCAAGCATGTGGTGTTTGCGCCGGGACTGTGGACGGGGTATGCGGGCGCGACGTTTCCGGGACTGGTGGAGAGTATTGAGAGGGGGGATAGGGAGGGGGTGGAGAGGTGGGCGGGGGTTATCAGAGGATTGGTGGAGAAGGCGGCGGGGAGTTTGGAGGGGTGAGGGGTGCGTGTGTAGATGTGTCAAGCTGAGCGAGAAACATGTAGGTGCTGATGTAGTCCAGGGATGAATGAACTTCTATGACGTTCTGAATACGGCCTTTTGTTAAATGTCCCGCAGCAGCAGGCTGTCAGTGTGCATTCCATTCCTTTCTCTCGACACCGCCTCTTGCTGGCTTTATTTTATGATTCAACCACGGAAGTTCGAACGGGATGACATCTCTAGTCCGAGCCGGTGCCGTTCAATGCGGCTCCTACCAAGATGAACATACGTTCTCATAACGACCACATAGCAGGCCTGCCACGGGGAATATACGGGACAGGGCTCTTCATTGAGAATGTAGAGATTCCAGCAGACCAGAGTGATGCAGAAGGCGGATGCCTCATTGCTGTTCCCACTCCTTGTCACGGTACAAGAGGTCGCTTCAATGGGCTAGCTGGGAAGCATCATTTACTGCTCCGCAAGGAGCTGTCACTTAGTCGATGCGTCCATGTCTGCTAGGAAGGCCCATGTCCGTTCCTCTTCGGACGCAACTGCAGATGTTGACTACGCTTCTCCCGGAGAGTATGGTGCAAGAAGCCTGGGCCAGCTAGAGGGAAAGTCCTAAGGGAAGTGATGCTAAGGAAGCCCGTGAACAATCCACTCTGCATACCGCAGTCGTCAAAGCCTCCACGCACGGTTCGAAATTTACTCTCGTACGGCTGTTTTCCAGCTTACGTAGTCTACTCCTTTCACTCCTTTGAACGACGGAAGGTGGCCAGAGGCTGGTTCTTGGTCACAGTCACACTCGACAACGTGGACACGTCCTCTCTAGCATGTCCCCCGCCGGACGGGTGGTTGTGGAAGGCAAGGAGATCTATCGGCCTTGTAGCTAGCCCGTGTGACAGCCAGACACAGGTCATCCTGGTGTTGGTGTAGCCTTTGAAACGCTCTTTGTCAGTCAATCTAAGCTGAAGAAGCCCAAAAGCCCTAATCACTGCTCCGGTTCTTGCTCGATCTCCCCGTGCCAAAATCGTACGAACCAGCAAGTATGGAATGAACCTCCTGTGGTGAAGCCTTCACTACGAAGATTGCCGTTAGTGGGGTTACGCAACGTAGCGGTTGGCTTGCGGGCTTCCAGTCACTTTGTGAAGCTTTAGCGCGTATAAACAGCGTGCGAGTTTTAGCCAACTTGACTCTCCCCTCGAGCTCACCAACATGACTGCAACGATCTTCGTCAGACCATCTTGCTGAGTGACACTCCGATCCACGATCGAGATAAGTCCTACAGTCATCCAAGAGCCACGGAGGGGCGAATCCTAGCAACTCACGCGCCTTTGATAGAGGTTGTCCCCATTGTTGACATTAGGCAATACAAGATGCCGACGACAGAACATGGCGGCCATGGCGCCCCAGATGCTTTGCTCCATAGCGATATGTCCGCAAAGCGCAAACGGGCAAGTAGTACAGAAGATTCTCTAGACGGCCCTCCGGCTCGGCGTGGACGGCTGGATGGGGACCAACCTGGAGATTTTCCACCAGTGACTTCGATCAAGCTTCATCAACTCTTCGATGACGTTGATGCGATTGAGTTTGAGCACGCTGTGAGTAGTCCTGAGCCATCTTTATTCCTTGGATGGTGTCCCGAGAGCTCACCCACCAGAGTAGCAGATCGTAGAGCCTCGCGCCACAGGAAGCGGACTGTACAGGAACGCGTTCCCGTATGAAACACGTTTAGCAGTCGGAACTGTCAAGATCAACCTCGATGCGTGGAAGACGATTGCGGGGTATCTTGAGCCTTTGCAAATGCTCAATCTGTTCGCAGCCTTTGGAGCGGACGCGTTCGATCCACGTCTTTTGATCCAGCACAAGAACCCCAAAGCTCTGGAGAATTGGAAGTTATCGCAGCGGATCCCAAGATTGTTCAAACTGTCCGAGAAACCCTTGGCCGGCCGGGAAGTGGATAATCCCAACAACATCAGCTGGTCCGAGCTGATTGTCCTTGCTCCTGCTCTCAAGGTTGCTCTCACTCCTGCTTCTGAGGTTGCTCTTCCTTCTGCTCATGAGATTGCTCTTCCTCCTGCGAAGACCAAGTTCGACTTGTCAGTTGAGCGGACCAACCAGACAAAAGACCTGATGGATGAGGTTCGCAAGGAACTCTCGAAGCTCTGGAACAGT
This sequence comes from Botryosphaeria agaves, assembly GCA_022813555.1. Classification (NCBI taxonomy): domain Eukaryota; kingdom Fungi; phylum Ascomycota; class Dothideomycetes; order Botryosphaeriales; family Botryosphaeriaceae; genus Botryosphaeria; species Botryosphaeria agaves. The sequence continues at coordinate 2,231 of JAKLMF010000280.1, read as the reverse complement.
GATCAGGCATGCCACGCCTGCTTGCGCAAGTGCGATCCTCGATTCGTGCACCGGGGCATGAAGTTGTGTTACAAATGTGAGCACGACTTCTTCGAAGAAGGAAGTGGACAAGTCTTTAGACTGGGAGGGCTTCCAGGACAGCCTAGCAACCGTAAGCAAACAAAGCTTTTCCGATGCACGTTCTGGCAGTAGGCTAACGACAGTGAACAGCGGACCCTCGCCTTGTCAACATGTGGATCTTTCGCAGTCTCGAGGACCTTACTATTCAAAGCCTTGATGTCATACCGCCCATTCGGTCCATTCCTCAAGACGTCGGCAATTACAGACAGCGACGTCAGAAGTTGTGCAAATATCTGACGCGCGACGTTGTCGACCAGTACGTCAGAAGAATACACGGAATATCACTATGGAGGCTAGAACAGCCTCAAAACCAAACAACAGAGGCGGTCCAGCAAAGAAAGCGGAGATACCACAAGTATTCGAATACGACCGCGGCGGTAACAGCCACGCTCGACTAGCTGACGAGTCTGCCCGACACTAAGGATCCACTCTGGACTTGGATGCAGCAGGTGCTGAAGCCCAAGGCTTCTGTCCGGTGCCGCAGCAAGCAACTAGTGGAGGACTTCGAGCATCATTACGCTATGAATCCACCTAGGGCGAACTCATATCCGGACAAAAGTTGGGTCAAGCATGCGGCTAGGGGTTGGCTGGAGCAGATAGTCGCTTCTCTCGAGTTCTCCAAGCGCGTGTACCTACACTGCAGGGACAAGCTTGCCTGTCTCCGTCTCACTCGGGAGGAGCTATCGGAGAATTCGGAGTGGTTAGTTCGGGCCCAGAATTTTCTCCAATCCCGCTTGTACAGTGAGGACGGAACCGTTCTGCTTGTCAATGCAGAGCTGCTTAGTAGGTCACCTATCTTTACCTTTAATATGTGTTGGACTAACAGGAGTCGCAGCGTTGGAGCATTTCCATCAGTGCTATATCGCTCCTTTGCCGGGACATCAGATATATGAGTCAGGCCAGTCACACAGGGCGGGTGGCAGTGCGGAAGCAATAAACTGCCTGCTCTATGCCGCCGACGAGCTGTCCCGGAAGGTACACGACATGCCGTTCGAGGAGTTGTATGGCGATGACACGCTCTCGCACGAAGTCAGACTGGAGAGGAAGATGGCGCACCTCAGGTATCTCTATGCCTCAGCATGCGCGGCGAACTAAAGGAGGTACATGAACAGCAATAGAGCTTCTACGGTAGATCAAGCCATCTCCGTTGACTTGGAGATCAGAGATGTGATACAGGTCCTGTACCCTCGGGATGTTTGGGGACCGGACGCTCAGGATGTTCTGACGCGCGAGTTTCTATCCATGTCTACTGTGCAAGGTGCGGACAACCCCCGTTCGACCGAGCCGAACAACGTACACAGCCCGGATGAGAACTTCGTCAAAGCATGCGCCGGAGTCTTTTGTCAGATGTTGGCAGGGTCCGAAGCCGTTGCGAAGGTCTTGAGAGATTTCTGTCAGAAGAACTACGTTTGGATCGTCACGTATCCCTCCGTCTTCACTATACCCCAGCCGTGGCTGCAGTACTTTCATCAATCTCTACCACACGAAGACCTCGGTCAAGGCGCAATCGTATGGACGAACAAACACGATCTGGACTTGGCGAGACCATTCCACCGACGAAAAGTAATGGACGGGTGTATTGGTTACCTCGTGGATGAGAGACTTCGTCCTCGTACAGGCAGATTTGCTTGCGGCCCGAATATGCACGATCACGCCTGGTTCGCGCATGAAGTCTGCACGTTCATGGCTGGAGCTTGACGCAAATTCGCCAATTGGAAGATGCTGAGCGGCACGAAGACTTTGCGCTTTTTCGGCTCCTCCCAGCGAAAAACCGAGTGGCAAGGCTATCATCGCCTGGTTGCTTCCGAGTTCCCTTCGATTGTTCCCTGCTCTATACCCAATTTCCCCTGAACTGCAACAGAAGTCCTCTTATCACATGAAGTTTTCCGAGCTCTTATAGAGGTGTGCCTTCGTCGCCCCCTCATCTAGGGAGCTGAATGAGAATGGCGTTGACTCGTCCTGATGTAAACTTGGCTCCCCCATCATACTGGATCCACGCCTTTTCTTTGCTTTCGTTTATACCAACCTGTACGTTATATAGCAACACTTCAAGATGACACACTTTCGTCAACTGTTTGGTGACCGTGATGTCTAAACACACGGCTCTTATT
>JAKLMF010000027.1:0-43824 GCA_022813555.1 Botryosphaeria agaves | reverse complement strand
GCGTTCTCACGTACAAACCAGCGTAATGAATGAGCATATGGGACAATGGCTTGAACGGCGTTATAATAACAAGGCTGGGTAGTAGGAGCATTGTTGGCGTTCAATTGGAAAGTGAAGGCTCCGGAAGCCTGTAATGAATGGCGAAGTAATTGATAGAAAGGCACACTAGTGGCACCGCGAAGATGCTGGGTTTCTATTCGTTTTCACTTGCAAGCTCACTTCAAATGCCTCTAACATTGGTTTCGCCAGCCTTTTCACTGGTTCAAATCAACAACAACCTCATTGCCTCGCTCAATGCCACAATCAAAGCACACACGTCAAAGCTCCTTGATTTCTTAGTTCAGCCTCCAGCATGTCTACGAAACAACCAAATATCGAGCGCTGGCTGACGGTCTGGCCGAGAGTGCGCATCAAACGTAGGCTCAGTCAGTCCTTCACCTTCTCCAGCATCCTCTAACCTTCTAGAAGTTCCACCCACAGCAACGACGAATCTCATTCTCGACTTTGACTTTGACTACGACAAGTGGAAGGTCACCGAACAAGAACTGGACGAATGGAAGATCACGCACCATGAGGGTCTCAAGCTCATTGACGAGTTCTATGCTGATCCCATGTCCGAAGATGAGGTTCAGTTGGTTGAAGTTAACAACAAGGTGTACGACAAACCAATCAATCAAGCTTCCGATACCATCCAGCCTAGGATATCCGACCCTGAGCCGCTGCTGAGCACGAGTTTACGTGACACAGATACTGAAAAGCTCACCGACGCTGAACCCTCACCGAGCGGTCACAATGTGGAAGCACATGACTCACAGAGCTTCCGACAAGACTATATCAGCGAGCAGTCCCTTCCGGCCACCGAAGAGCCGAAGACCATGGCAGATACCCACATCGAGGGTTCCGCTCCTGAAGCGATTCAATTAGTGGAAGTCGCGCGTACGTCGCCGCCACGCGGTGATGTGACACCAGCTGGAACGGAGATCAACGAGGAGTCACTGGGCCTTGGCCTTTTACAGGAAGAAGATTTGGAGCAGCTGTCCCGAGTGTTATCGCAAGCAACCGAAGACGTCGACATGCTTGCCCCTGCCGCGGAGGCCTCATCCGTTCCGGAGATATCCACAACTCCTGAAGCCCCTGCCGTGAGCGATTTCATCGCCTCCATCAACACTTGCTTCAGTTCGTTGAATAACACGTCTCAGGCTGACCATGAGCAGAGTACCCACCAGACCGTAGGACGGGAAGCAGAGCAAGACACCGGGTGGCGTGCGGAGCAGGAACAGGAGCAGAAAATGGAGCGGATATCGGAACAGACCACAGAGCAGACTAAAGAGCAAACTACAGAATACACTACACAGCAAAATGCAGAGCTGAACGCAAAGCTGAACGCAAAGCTGAACGCTGAGCATGATACACAGCAGATTGCGGAGCGGAGTCCAAAGCAGACTGCAGAGCAAACCACAGCACAGGACACCGAACAGACTGCGGAACAGATTACAGAACAGACTGCAAAACAGTCTATACAGCAGTCTACAAAGCAGGATATGGAGCAGCCAGCAGACGTCACTAAAGACCTCACGGCCACCAAACTCGCCCCTGTCCTCGATGCTAGCGGATCTCCTCTAAGATGGCGCGCCCACTCAACACCACCAAATCCAGAGCAAAGCGCCAAAGACGTCTCAGAATCCATCCAGCGTTCTCAGCGCGCTCAATCCACTCCTCTCATACCTGCAGTCAGTCCCTTGGCGATGGAGCAGCTCTCATTCGGCGAACAGACCTTCTCCCAGGACATGGCAGAGATCCCCGCACTATCACGCGTCCGATCGGCGTCGCCCCGGAAGAACACCGTTCCTGTTCTCACGGAGAGCCTGCTGGATCCGAAATTGCCGGCCAAGAGCGACGGAAGGCCGCGCAGTGATGGGACAACTGGGGCGAAGGCGTACCAGTATCCGGCGAGCAGGAAGAGCTCGAAGGGGTGCACACACAGTACGCCACAGTTGGGTCAGTTCAGCCTTGGAGTCTTGCCTGAACGAGAAAAGAAACGGAAGAGGGCTGACAGGCAATACGAAGACGATTCATCAGCTGGTCCCTTGGGACCGATCACAGCGGAGGAGTTGGCGCAGCTGCCGCAAGACGATGAGGGGGACATCCTGTATCCCGCCCTCTCACGTGCTAGATGGCGTCCAGTGTTCCTAAAAGCGCTCTGCTCCGAGCGCGGTATCGAGCTGGCGTCGTACACTCAGCCCGCCATGTGTCGAGCCCTGAAAGAATATGATGAGCGCATTGAGCAAGAGCGAAACAGCAGGATCCATGCTAGGATGTCCTTCGCGACTCTGCTAAGGGAAGGTTCGTCAGCAGTTGCTTCAGGAAGAGCGAACCGCCAGAGCCTCGCCGCGCAGGAGCTGGAAGTTGACGATTCACTCATACAGAATGAGCAGAACGACGATACTACAAAGTCAGCAACTGCCAGTCCTACGTTAGACGCTGCACTGCGACAATATCTCGCCTCTGCATCTACACCCAGGAACAACTCCATCCTCACAATAGCAGAAGGCAGGAACAGCCTTACCCTCCCGCCCATCCACTTACCATCATCCACCCAACGAAGTCCTCTACCAGCTTCCATTCCCAATCAAGCTCAACCCCAGTCGACCGAAGCAACCCAGAACGACCTCGACGACACCATCGAACCTGCAATCGATGACAGCACCGCTACTTCCGGGACAGCACACAACCTGCAGAACGACAGCACGGACACTCTCCGCGACAGCACCGACACCCTCCAAGCCAGCACCGACACATTACACAACAGCACGGGCACCCTGCGCTCATCCTCAACCATCGCGCCTGGCCCAGCCGCGACTGCACCCACAACTGAAACTACAACCACCACCACCGCCGCGCTGCCCCCGCAAGCCAAACGCGGCCCCGGAAGACCGCGAGGCAGCAGCACGAAGGCGGCGCGCGCTGCTCCGATTTCAGCGCCGGCTACGAGAAGTGCGGCTGCTGCGACTGCTGCGGCAGAGGATGGAGAGGCGCCCGATGGTGATGAGGCGGCTGCGGCTCCGCCGCCGAAGAAGAGAAGGATTGGTGCGAGACACGGTACGGAAGCTGCGGGCGCTGATTCTGCTAGCGCTGTTGCTGCGATTATTAGGGCTACGACGGGGGGTGGTGGTGTTGGGAGGAGTGGGAGGGGCGGGAGGATGAGGCGGGATTGATGGGAAGGTGAGGCTAGGGTGGAGATGGAGAGTGTGTAGACAGTTGTCTGGATGGGGACATCCAGATACAGATTGGGGTGAGGGATTTGGGGTGAACTGCAATATGCTAGTCACCCAGTATATCTTGCCTGAATTGTGATGGCAGATGTTGATGCTCTGGTCACGTGTAGGATATCAACCCTAGGAAAATACCTAGTACAGGGTTAGGAATAGGAGAAAGTGACTAAACTGGTAGAGGATTTCTCCACGCGCCATGGGCGCGAAAACGCGTAGAAGCAACAAATCTAGCCTGAATAGACAGAGTCACGGATTCTGTGAAAACAGCGTTTGTGGGCGCTTGCATCGATGTGCAGGGAGCAGCGCAGAAGAACTGAGGAACTGGAGTTTGGGACCAGGGATAGAGCTTGGAACTTGGAAGCTGGAGCTTTATTGGCCATTACGCACGTGCGAGGATGTCGCCAGTCATCTTTAAACATTGCGTGTTCGTCTGCTGTGGGGGAAAAAGTCAAACTCCAAATCGTTCGCTGTTCTACGGCATTCGCGCCTCTTGATCAATTGATTCCTCGCTGCACAGCCATCGTAAAGTCGGCGCGCTCGATAGCATCCGGCGTAAAACAGAGGCTCCTCTCGCGTGCAGTAGCGCGGACCTCGAGCCGGCTGTGCGACATTACGCAGCCAAAGCTTGGCCCAAGCCTCCACCAGCCCAGCCTCCGCCATCTCGAACTCGGAGCTGTTGGCGAAATCGCGCCTCGTGTGCTTATCCGTCGTCAGCCTTCGCGAGCTTCGTGCAGCATCAACCCTTGGATCGCCCAGCTCTGCTCTTCTATCACTCATCGATTTGATTGCAGCCTTGTCGCTGTGTCCACCCCCTAACACTCCGCTTAACTCAACACCACTGTTGCGTGGAATCAATTCCCCAACAGCTCAACGTGCGCGTCGGTCCTCTCGTGCTTCACACACTCGTGCTCGACGGATCGTACCGCTTCCTCAGCCAGTGAACACCTTTGCGAGTTCTCCTTTCGCGCCTTGCTCGTTCGAACTTCTCGACAAGATCCCTCTTTCCCTCTACCACGACAGCTCCCTCGAGACGTCAACGACTATGGGAAGCTTCACATTCAGGTGGTACGTCGCGCATCTTATCTACGCAACAGCAAGCCATCGTCACTGACACGCGACTCTCTTCAATAGGGAGCACCCCGCCCACGAGGTGTACGTGACAGGCAACTTCGACGATTGGGGAAAGAGCGTGCGGCTGGAGAAGAAGGGCAACGTGTTTGAGAAAACTGTGGACTTGCCGTTCTCCAACGAGAAGATCCTATACAAGGTACGTTCTCCATACATCTACATCCATCTACGTGCGCGAACTGCTTTCCGTCGCATTGTTCAAATGGTCGGAATCCTGTCCGCAGCCGCCCCCTGCACATGACGCACCCGTGAGCTAGTGAGCTACCAACCTCTACAAAGCTACCTGGACCTCAACCGTTCCTGCGTCACTTACACACAACCTGCATCTATCACTGTCAAGTCTACGCTTGCTGACCCTTATCTGCTACAGTTTGTCGTTGACAACAACTGGACTACCGATCACACTGCTCCTCAAGAAAGCGACGGCTTCGGCGGTTCCAACAACTTCCTCATGCCTGAAAACCTCCGTGCATCATCAGCTTCGCACACTATCTCCTCCGCCGCGCCAGGCTCGTCTACTGCTGAGATGGCGGGACAGCAAGAGATCGACCACATTCCCGGTGCTTTCCCAGAGACACCAGGACTTGAGCCTACCATGTTCTCCGTCAAACCGATACCTGCGTCTTCGGGCGCTGGCAATCCGATCAACCTGCGGCCTGGAGAGAAGGTCCCCGACTCGAGCTCTTTCAACACTAACACCGTATCCTCCTCTGTTCACGACGATGAGGAGCTCAAGGCACAGGACGAGCAGCGCCAGCGGGAGCAGCGACTGCAAGAGCTCCGCCAGCGCGAGCAGCAAGCGCAAGACCGAGAGCAGCGCGAGTTGAGCGAGCAGCCCGAGCAAAAGTTCAGCGTGGCTCCCATACCCGCTTCCGTTGGCGCAGGCAACCCTGTCATCAACCTCAAGCCTGGCGAGCGCGTTCCAGAGTCGAGCTCTTTCAATCCTAACACCGTTCAGAGCACAGCCAGATTCGACAAGGAGTCGTATGAGAGGAGCGATGCTCCGCCTCAACTGGGTCCAGTGCTTACACCGGGCAGCGAGCGAGAAGCGCAAGGTGGAAGGATATTCGACATGCCGGGCATCACGCGTGACTTGATCCCGGAGTCTAGCCTCCCGATGGGCTCTGGCGGTGCGGACAACACTGACTTTGGATACAACACCATTCAGTCATCTGGTCCATCAAGCACAACTGCGCAGTTGGCTGGACAAGTGCCGAAGGAGCGACGTGGTGTTCCGGAGGTAGTCAAGGAGAGCCAAGAGGAGGCTCATGCGGAGCCAGAAGCCTCCGCTAACCCGGAGGCGGTGCAGGAGAAGAAGGAGGTCGAGCAGGAGCTCTTGCGCAAGGTCCCTTCCACTGATGCGGCTAAGGAGTCAACACGTGACGAGACCCGTGAGCAGCCAGCCAGGTCTGAAGGCACTTCCACGGCCCGTGAGCAAGCATCTACATCTGATCAGCCCTCCACTCTTTCCAAGTTTAGTGGCATGATGGCTGGAGGCATTTCAGCTGCAGGTGCAACTATTGCTGGTGCGGCGTACGCTGCAAAGGATAAGGTAGCAGACACCACCAGCCAGGCAGCCGACTCAGCTAGCCGGGCTACTGAATCGTCGTCTCCGAGCCGAGGAGCTACTTCCTTCTTGCCGTCTTCGATCCAGAAAGCCATCGATGAGATGAATGCTGGTCGTAATCCTTTGACGTCGTCTACCGCTGACGCGCCTAGATCGGTGTCCGAGGAGCAAACCCCAAGGACAGAAGCGCCAGCACATACGAAGGCTACCTCTGGCGGACCACAGGTCCCTGATGTCGTTTCTGACTCCATCAGGCAGGCTCATGAGAGTCCCGAGGCTGCTGCTAACCCAGAGGCACTGAGGGAGAAGTCTCAGCTTGAGCAGGAGCTACTGAGCAAGGTTCCATCTACAGAACGTGTGGAAGCCGGCAGCCCAATCGACTCGCATGTACCTGCACCAGTCATCATGTCCATACGCAAGGCCCATGAGGATCCTGAAGCTGCGGCGAACCCGGAGGCTGTCGCGGACAAGTCTGAAGTCGAGAACGAGTTGCTGAGCAAGGTTAGATCCGGCGGACAGTCGGACTTTGATACCGCAGCCGCAAAGTCCACCGAACGTGCTCCAAGCGGAGCGCATGTTCCTGGCGTGGTCGCTGACTCTATCCGCCGAGCCCACGAGGACCCGGAGGCTGTCGAGAACCCAGAGGCGGTAAGGGAAAAGTCTGAGGTTGAGCGCGAGTTGCTAGGTCACGGCAGAAGCCACGGTACCACTGGACAGTCAACACGTGATGTTGGAGCTGCGGCACCTGCTGACATCCGCCCCATCACGTTTCAGGATTCGCACGTCCCGGATGTGGTTGAGGATTCTATACGACGAGCCCGAAAGGACCCGGAAGCCGTGACCAACCCCGAAGCAGTGGAGGAGAAGGATGCTGTCGAGCACGAGCTCCTGCAGAAGGTCAAGCGTACAGATGAGATGGGCGAGCCTGCTCCTACTGACAGCGAAGCTCTCTCCCCAACCGCACCGGGCGACTCACGCGATGCACAAAGCCCCTCATCCGCGCTCAGTACTGACGCTTTGGCTGACGACGGGCCGCTGAAGTCCTCCACCTCCCTTGTTCACCCCATCACCTCGACGCCGCAATTCGTCCGGCCCCCCCGGTCCACGTCCATGCAACCACCCGAACCCCAATACCTATCATCCAGGGACTTCTCCGGGCCCTCCGCCTACACCAGCGCCCAGACCACCCAGCGTCAGGTAGAGCCCGAGCCCAGCACGCAGCCGTCCATAGTCTCGCCGCCGTCCGAGGAGCCCGCCACCATGCGCCACGCCATGACCACCGGCCTCAACGCGCCGGCCGCCGCCCCCGCCCAGACCGGCGCCACCGAGACCCCGGGCCAGCTATCCGCCCAGGAGCCCACCCCGCAGAACAGCCGCGACGTCAGCCCCATGTCGCGCGGCCCTCTGGCTGCGCAGATGCAGTCCCAGCCCACCGTCACCACGGGCGTCGGCTCCGCCAGCGCGCCTCAGCGCAGCGGTCCCGGTGCTGCTAGTGGCCCTGCTGTTACCGCTGCGCGTGAGGCAGCGGGCCCGGCGACTCCGCAGAAGCCCGCGGCGGGGCCCTCGGCCGCGAGCACCCCGGCTTCGGCGTCCCAGCAGGCGACGCCGCAGCGTGATGTTAGCCAGAAGCATGGCGGTCGCAGCCCGGCGGCGGAGAGTGCGAAGACGAGTGATAGTACGGCAAGTGCGGAGGGGAAGAAGAAGAGGAGGAGCTTTTTTGGGAAGTTGAAGGAGAAGTTCCGGTGAGAGTAGTATGGGAAGAGAATGGTGGTGGGTGAAAGGGGAGAGGAGAACGAAGGCAAAGAGCGAGAGTAATTATTAGGGGCTATCCTACGGGACGGGTCTAGCCTGTGACAAAGTTGGATTTCTTTGCTGTTTTTTCTTTTACACTGCTGGTTTTGTTTCTCTCTACGGACCCCCTTCCCTCACTCTTCATGTACTGTGCGTTGATTATGCGCTGCTTGCATAGGTCGAGGGTTGGGGCAAAATGTTCTGTTGTCGACGGCATTAGTAGATGTGTGTTAATATTCTTTATCTCTCATCTTGTCGACCGGTTGGTGAAGCTCCTGATGCCATCTAAATGTCCTGTTTGGTAGTAGCAGGGACTGCAGTACCTGGAAGCGCAATAGCTTGCTCTCGAGGACATACCTATCAGGGCGCTAGTCCGGGTAGATGCATCATGTTACCTTGAAGGTGGCTGTCAGAGCTGTCAAGAAGAAGCACGAGCCATCTGTGACTTCGTCGAAGCTGTACACAATGTCCAACGTCTCTTGCATGAGCAGAGCGATATTTGATCACTGCATGATATGCTACAAACACCTTCGCGCCTATGCAAGGTACGCGGTAACTAGTGATGTCCAATGCAACATGCGGGCCGAAAAGGCCGAAACGAGACTGAAACATTCGTCACCAACCGCGCCGCAACGATCTCCAGCCACCCGCCGGTAACTTTAGAATAGCAGGAAAACAATCCCTCAGAGGTGTGCACGGTCAGCAAACAACACCTCTGCACAGCCCACTAAGCCGACATCAACTATCATTGAGTTGCGCGTCGATATCGCGGATAATCTGTATACTATGTCCGTTCGACTTGTTTAGTACGAATCACTCCGATGGTACCGAGTACGCGTCCGTCTAGTTGCTCGTCTAGCAACAGCTCCTTGGTATCCTTAGGCCCTTCCGCGTCATCCACCCGCTCGCTCCTCGAAAGCTCTTACGAACACTGAAGGCATTCAGTGAGAACTATGGCCACCAAACTCGCCAGGATAGGCGCCATGAATGGCGTACACACGGCTGGTATCTACTCTGACATGACCGTAGACGGTCCGGAGATTGGTACCCTCGTCGTGATTGTGGATAGAGCAAAGAACCTACCGAACAGGAAGACTATGGGAAAGCAGGATCCGTATTGTGCAGCGAGGTTGGGTAAAGAAGCAAAGAAGACGAGTACGGACAAAAGAGGCGGACAGACTCCAAGATGGTAAGCCGGGAACAACCACACCAGCGAGAACCAAGCTAATACAACGCGTCCAGGGATCAAGAGCTGCGCTTTACTGTTCACGATTCTCCGGACTATCACAGTCTAAAAGTATCTGTGTTCAACGACGACAAGAAGACAGAGTTGATCGGGGAAACCTGGGTCAATCTGGGGGAGGTGGTCGTGCCGGGAGGAGGCCAGAGTGACACCTGGCACAGCCTCAACTGCAAAGGCAAATATGCTGGCGAGATCAGAATCGAACTGACATACTATGATACCCGACCGAAGGCAGAGAGGCCAGCAGGGGAGCAGAGCCCGTCTCTCAACGTGCCTCGACAGAACACACCGATCAAGAGAAGGCCGCTACCATCTGATCCTACAGGTGGATCACCATCACCGCTGAGTGGTCTTGACCAGCCTCGAGCCTTACCCACGCCTCGGATTGGCCCCCGAAGCTTTCCCACACCACCGCAACCACTTCCCCGATCCCAGAGTCCATCGATCAATAATACACTGGTGTCTCACAGACGCAATCACTCCAACAATTACCAACCCCAGCCAGTAGACTATCGAGGACGACTACCGGATTTGACCTCCCATCATGACTTATACAATGATGCAGGAGAGGGCTACCCAACGGAAGAGGATCCTAGATTCAACACCGAGAACGCATATGAAGCGCCGGACCCATCACTCCAGTACCCAAGAAAGCCCTACACTGTAGGCCACATCGAACCACTCCCCCAACCATCATCACATCACGCTAGCCAACCACCTTTGCGATCTCAGCGCAGTCGCAACACGATGCATCTTGCTGACCGTGCGGCTGCAATTCGGTCCCAGCCCCCCATTGGTCTGCCGCACTCTCACTCGGCTCCAGAGATGCCCGGCTATCATCAGATGCAGGACATGCAACAAAATGAAAGCAATCTATATTATGATCAACGCCATTCACAAAATTACGACAACCGGGGCACGATGAACGGTTTTGATGATCCTTATCAAACTCCACCCTCTGGAAACGTGTACGCACGACACAGTCCTCACACTTATAACGAACCTGAAGATTACACGCGGGAGCAAACTCCGCCTAACATTCCGGAATACCACCGCAGCCCGAACCAATATCAACCGCCACCTAGGAGACTCCCAGCAGCAATGCAGCCGACGGTGGAGGACGAGATGGATGTGCCTCCTCCACCACCTCCTGTACACCGGAATAGCGCTCCAGCTACCGTACAGCTGGATCCATCGCATCGTTCCAGTTACCAAGGAGGCATGGCGCCCTCGTCCCTCAACATCACACCGGCTCGAGGCAGCGCTCTACGGAACAGCTATCACAGTCCTGTGCCAGATTATCAGCAGCAAGCCTCGACTGCTGTACAAACGTCCACTCAACGCAGATATACCGACACAAGAGCATCCGTCTCTCCACGTGCATCGTATGCCCAGCTGCGTCACCATCATCGACATGGCTCGGGCGACGCCATGCTACCCTCACCTGCACAAGACGATCCTTACGCCATTCCGCAGAGCCTTACACCCGGCTACAGTCCCGCCCGACCCGACGACCCCTCTCAGCGCTTCCGCCAGCAACACAGAGCAAGCGCAAGCAACCAACCCAGTCCCTCCCAACCCTACCAACCCGCCCCGCGCTACGAAACTCCACCACCCTCCCAGCACGAACCCCTCTACACAACCTCCCACTCAACCTCCCACTCAACCTCCTACTCCAACTCCCCAGCCTACCACTCCCACTCCTCCGCTGCCCCCCTTATCAAACCCCGCGCCGTCAGCCCCGCCCCCACAGGGACGCCAAACCGCACCATCGCAACCCGCAAGTCCATCTCCCCGCGCCCGCCCGAAGACCGCCGGCCGTCCGGCACCCCCTTCTCCCCCGACTCCTTCGACGCCTTCAACCCGCACGTCCGGCCCTCCAGCCACCACAGCGGCGGCGGCGGCGGCGCGAGTCCCGCTTACGGCCGCGGCTCCGCCTCCGTCTCGCCGCTCGCCGCAAGTCCCTACGCCACATCTCCAGCGGGGAGAGAGCCGGGGGTGGGCGCGGACGGTGGGCCGATCGTCGGCTTCCATGGGAATGTGATCGACCCGTCCGACCACCTGCCAGTCGAGGCGTGGGCGCCGGAGCCGGAGCGCAAGGGGGGAAGTAGGGCGGCGCCGGTGAGGGAGAGGGAGAGGGTGGGCGTGATGGGGGCGAGGGAGCCGCTGAGTATCAGCACGCGTGGATCGCCGGTGGGTGGCGGTGCGGGGGTCAGGCCGACGGTGACGGCGACGATGAAGCGCGCGGCTGCTTCCGTGCTGCCTCAGCAGCAAGTGAGTCCCGGGCCCAGTCCGCTCAGGGAGCGGAGCAGTTTTGCGAACGTCGGCGCTGCGCCGAGGGAGAGGGAGAGGGAGAGGGAGAGGTTTGGGGATGAGGCGCGGTTTGGGGGCCGGGTGGGAGGGGCGTACGCGGGATACTCGGCTGCTGGCGCGCCGCCGATTCCGGCGAAGTTGCCGGTCGGGGATGGGTTTGGGCATGAGGAGTTTGCGGCGTTGAGTGAGGAGCTGGGGAGGATTGATATTGATCAGCCGGTTGAGCGGAGGGGGGGAGGGAGGTGGAGGGGGCGGTAGAGTGGGGGTGAGTGGGTGGGGAATAGAGGATGGAGGATGAGGGATTGGAAATGGGATGAGGGATGAGGGATTTGTGCATGAGGTAATGTGGGCTGGGACTGGGCGTCCTGTATATAATGGGTTGGGAGATCTCGATGGGAGGTATATCTGGGTTTTGAGTAAAGGCTTGCATGCGGATATAGACCGCGGCTGCGGTTTGGCGGCCTTGTGTATGGATGCTGTGGTTTAATGTAATATGATTTTACCTGTGCGTCCATCTCTTATAGCCTAAAGCATGGTAGTGTTGAGTGCCTCTTCGGCTGGCTTATCACCGTTCGTGAGGGTCGGTTTGTGCTGAGTAAGAAACACTACATATGTACTGGAGAAGCTCATTCAAACCCTCAAGATCTTGATTTTTGCTCTTCGAACTCTAAGCCCATACTAAGGACTGTTCAATGCATTGGCTTGGAAGTGTGGTACATTCGAGCATCGAGTACTCGACGATGTTCGTATGAGAGTAAGAAAAGAGCTTTGACAACATCTCACAAGCATGTCAGCGGTACCATGACGACCTCAGGACACTGAAAGAACAGCCGCTGTCGTAGCAAGTCGCGTAGGAGGCAAGCTTTTATGAGCAGGTGCCATCATGCGGGAGAGATTTCCATTTCGTAAGTGGAGGGTATATTCATTCGCTTGGTCTCTGTCCGCGCTCTCGGGGCATTCCACAGACGCCGCCGTACTGTAGCGCCTTGTGCGATTATATCGAGACACATATCTCCGTCGCAGTCGCACAGGCCTTATGTCGGAGGTCGCCCACGCCAAAGGTTCCTAATACAAAGATTGCACAGCTTGCTCAAACGGAACACAAACCCCACCACCCCTATCCATGACCACCCCCGCCCTCCCCTCAAACTACCATCTCCTCCCCCACGCCCCCAACATCCCCGCCTACCTCTCCCTCCGCCAGCAAACAGGCCTCACACCCCGCACGCCCGAGCAAGCCGCCGTTGCGCTGCCAGGGAGCTGGTACGCGTGCCACATCGTCCACGCCACCGCCGCTCCGGACCACGGCGATGGTGCACGTGCTGATGGCGTCGCTGTCTCTCATGAGGATGACGTTGCAGCAACAGCAGCACCAGAAGTCGTAGCAATGGGCCGCGTAATCGGGGACGGCGGCTGGTACTTCGTCCTCGCTGACATTGCTGTGCTGCCTGCTCACCAGCGGAAGGGGCTCGGGGACGTGATTGTGCGGGATCTGATGGAGCGGGTAAGGAGTCATGCGCCGAAGGGGGCGTTTGCTAGTTTGTTGGTGGATGCGCCGGGGCGACGGCTGTATGAGAGGCATGGGTTTGTAGAAACGGCGCCGAGGAGTGTGGGGATGGGTGTTTGGATGGAGTGAGGAGGAGGCGTTGGAGGAGGGATGTAGGAGGGAGGTTGAGCGGCGAGGAGCTGGGACGAGGAAGTCCATCGTGCATCGAGATATGTCACTTAGGGTTACTGACACGGGTAAGTTACGCAGCGAGGATGGCGCATTTAACGTGACGAGCGCAATCGAAGCTCGATCTGTGTATAGAGTGGATATTCACAGTTACGACTGGAGAGGAGGCTCATACTGAGATATAGGAGTGAGGTCAGGCAGTAGAATCACCAGATCCCCCTGCTACATACCTACGCGATTTAGATAGCGAGTTCGCTCTCTGGAGTTCCGTGTATTGGCATGTAATTCTGTCAGTGTGTAATTCTATATGAGAAGTCGGGTTCTATATATGGAGCTTACCACCTCTGAGCCGTCTTCACCCGATGATCTGCCTTCTCCCTCTCTCTTCCCTTTTTCCCCTATAGCCCTCGCAACCCCATCCCAACACCCATCCAAAAACCCCACGCAAATCTTCCATGCATCCACACGCAATCTCAGCCACACTCCCGCAGCACCAACCGCCCCCCACCCCCCCCTCACTCCCTTAAAATCCCCTCCCCAACCTGATCGTCTCCCCGCCCCCATACCACAACGTCCCCCTCCTCCAATCCAGCCCCCGCTCCTCCCCAACAATCCACTCCGCCCCCTGCCTCACCTCCTGCCCCTCCCTGGGCCAGTACTCCCCAACCAACCACTTATTAACCTCCTCCAACGCCTGCACCCATTTTTCCACCTTGACGGCGTCGACGCCACCTCCACCGCCGCCGAAATCCTCCTGCCCCACAAACCGCGCAACCGTCAGATGCGCTGACGGCACTGTGTACCTTTGGTTCAGCTCGACCCCTGTCTCTTTACACTGCTCGTGCAGGTCCCGCCGCAGGTGGTGGTAGGTGTACGTGTCATCATCCGGCGTGCGGCCAGAGTAGCTCGTGGGTTCGCCGGCTGCGGGGATGTAGGTGAGGGCGATGGCGGCGGCGTCGTAGCCGAGCAGCGGCTTGGTGAGGCGGGCGCGGTGGGTCAGTGTGAAATCCGTGATGTCTCCGGCTTTGGGTGAGAGGACGGAGACGAGATGGTCGATCTCCTCGTTCGTCCGCGAGTGCGTGATCTCGAAGGTGTTGACGTGGAGGCTGTCTAGAGGCATCGTCCAGAGGTCTGGACGGACGCCGCAGGGCGGCAGGGTTGGTCAGCTTTGTGGCTTGTGTGATTTGACGATTGGTTGGGCGGGGGAGACAAGACGGGGTAGGGGGAGGGAAATGTACGAGGTGCAGCATCCTTGAGCCGCCGCTGGACTTCCGCGACGAGGGTTTTGACTTTCTGGGGCGGCCGGGCCCAGAAGACGAGGCAGTGGCGCGGGTCTTGAAAACCTGGCTCTAGGGATGGATCGATGGTACGGAGGAAGATAGGGTCGAGAATTGCGCCGGAGAAGGAGGGGGAGAGAAGTTTCTCCTTCTGCTGGGCGTTGCGGGTTTTGCGGTGGGCGTCGTAACGGGATTGGATTTCGGTCTTGCGGGAATGTTAGTATGGATGAGTGAAGATGACTGGTAGAACAAAGAGTAGAAGTTACAGGACTTACGGCATCGTTGTGAGAAGATTCGATCAGGGCGTCGAAAGGGTTGTCTGAGTCTGTGGAGGACACGCCTGAGAGATCTTCGACTTCGTTTGACATGGCTTTGGAAGTGAAATAACAGATGACGCAGCACTTGAGAAGATAAGAGAGTGGACAACAGAAATGAAAGGAGAATGGTTTCTAATCGATGTAGCAGAGATGCGTGAAACAACTGGAATCTATGCGTATCCGCAGAAAGGAGGAGTAGTCATTGTTCAATTGCGGTGGCTACTCGCTTTCTATAAATCTGGACGTATTAATTTGAAAGACTGCACGAGTTTCCTTACATTTCAGAAGACTCCCAACGCAAGAAGCTGTACGTGAAATGCAAGGGTCATGATGCATGAAGGTACTGGGTCGGCGGAGGTGAATGGAAAATTATCGCTCCGAGATCCCAAAACATCAAGCTTGACAAATATCCTTTAGCCACTGCCAGCGAACGGCTGATCATCGTATACGTAGCTATCTATATACCAATCTATAGCTTTGTATGCCTTGTTTCGCCTCAATACTGTGTGCGAATACTGCTATGGTAACAAGCGTATGGTCGGATGACTTAGGTAGGCACTGTCTGCAAACTTACATCACCTCGGCCGACGTATGGTTTGCTACGAATCACCGAACCACTCAAGTTGGAGTGAGATTCCGGCATTTAGTGCTTATAGCAACTTCAATATCGTTACAACAGTGAAGTCTCCAAGGTGTGGTCTTCACAAAGAGAGGCAACAACATGCGTGGTTGTACAACGGACGTTTCAATTCGCTGCATCTCCTTCCAATCAGCTACAGGAACAACCACGTCTAATCAGCCAAACAAATACAAAACACGCAATCCAGATCCAAGCTCGAACGCCAAAACAACTTCGTAAGAGCAATGCCGCTCATCCCCTCGTCCCATTCCCCCTCACTCCACCCTCTACCCAAAAATCAACGCCCTAACCTCAATACTCTCCCTCCCCCTCGCCCCCTCCCTCGTCCTCGGATCCACAAACGCCGTATGCGGCACCCTCCCCCTCCCCCCAACCGTCCCATCACTATCAAAGCACTTCAGCAACAACCTCTCCTCGTTCCTCATCCCGCTCCAATACCACCACCGCTGCCCCGCCTCGTGCCGCACCCCCGCCGTCTCGCCCGTGCGGTCCGGGTACCGGTGCTCGATGGGCACGAGATCCTCATCCCTGACGGTGCTGCTGTCCGCCACGGCGAGCGGGAAGCTCTCCACCGGCCCGTTGAGCGGGCGCCAGATGTTGATGATCCGGTACCGTCCCGCCAGCAGCGAGTCGGCCTCGTCAGGCACATGGTGCTTTACCCGCTGCGCCGCGGACGAGGGCGTTTGGTCGATGTGCACCCTCGTCACCGGGGCGCGGTGGGCGTTGGGGTTCGCGCGCCGGATGGTGTAATCGAACAGGAGCACCCTGTTCGCCCCCGGCACGTTCTCCAGAACCAGCTTCTCCACCTCGGGGTAGTACACCCCGCGCACTTTCGCGTCGTCGTCGAAGTCCGCGTTGCTCATCGCCGAGGGCACGTTCGCCAGGGTTTCGAACGCGTTGGCGTCCAGGTTGAACTCCGCTTCGTGGCCGCGCAGGTCGGAGATCTGGACGGATTCGACGGCTTCGCCGAAGTTGCGCTGGGGCTGGCCAGAGGGAGGGGTTTCGACGTAGTTGAAGGGGGTGGCGTTGTTGGGGGGCGGGGAGTAGAAGTTTAGGGAGGCGGTGACGGGGCCGCGAGGGATGTGGGCGTCATCGGCGGCGGGGGTGGTGGAGGAGGTGGAGGATTGGGTGGGGTTGGATTGGTTGTGGATTGCGGTGGGTTGTTGGAGGGCGGCGGTTGCCATTGTTGCTGAGGGTGGGGGGTTTGTTTAATGCGGAGGTTGTTGTATGGAGATCTAGTGGAGGTGGTGATGGAGGTCTTGAGTTGGTGAAGTACTGGCGCTCGAGAGGGGTTGCCGAGGATGAGTGGTTGTCAATTGATGGATGAGGACGAGAGCTAGCCGTAGTCCAGCGGTTTATATACTGGCAGGAGTTCTGGGCGGCGCATTTCTAATCTAGAGTCTGTCTTTACCATTCCCCCGCGATTCTGTGGCGGATGATGCCATACCATTGTGCCGAAGATCCCTTTGTCAGCACCGCGCCGTTGGAGCCGAGTTATTCCCAGACCGCCCGATTGGCCAATCGGGTAGTGTAAGCTCAACAATGCTGCTATTGCGTGATGAACGTCCATGTTTACTGGATATGACTGATGTTGTGGATTGTTAATCATAAATGGTGCCATTGTCGTACTGAATATTGCTTGTATTCCGTTCGTTGAGACTGGTGACGGCTGACAATGGTTGTTTGCACACCTCGATTACTATTCCACAATTCTCTCCCACAGCTGTCCCAAGGGTCAGGCTTGCCCGCAAGGCAAGGAAAGAAAAACGGCATTCGCCTTCAGCAATGTATGGTTGTGAAATGGTCCTCTCGTCCAGCTCACCAACCAGGCCTTCGCCATCTATGCAGCAACAGGGGAGCAGGAAGAAGGCAAGCGGGGCCCAGGCGCACCCACGTCACAAAGCTTGCTCCAACTCTTCCACGCAACCCCCTCGTGTTCGTGCCGTCGTGAATAACATCAAACACGCCTCCTTCCCCTACCTCACCCTAGATTTCTTGATCACAAACACCCCAACCTCCACGCCCCTCCGCGGCTCCATCCCCGCCGGATACGGCCTCGTGGCAACCCCCTCCAAGATCTTCTGAATCAGCTCAACAGGCATGACCTCCGCATTTGCCGGCAGCCTATTCGCCAGCCTGAAATATTTCGCCACCGCCGCCCTGACCCTGGGCTTCTCCTGCTTGATCCACCAGTCCTCGGCCCACACCTTGCGGTCCAGCACCACCTCCTCCCGGGCCGCGTGCACGACCGCGTAGCGGGCGTTACGGCCGTGGAACGCCTGCAGCGTGCTGTCGTGCCGGCTGAGGCGGTGGCAGTAGGCGTCCAGCTGGGATTTCGCCTCGTCGAATTCGGGGAGCTGCTCGACGGACGGCATGGGCCCGAGCGTGGCGCCCAGGTCGGCGGAGAGGCCGTTGATGATGACGAGGGAGCGCAGCATGGGCTCCAGGATGGGGCCGAGGATGTCGTGGATGAAGGTGCGGGCGCCGGTCTTGGTGGGGTAGATGAAGATCAGGGTGCCGTCGTTTGGGGAGAGCTCGACTAGGCGGTCGCCTAGGGGGGAGCGGCCGGTCGTGGAGTACATCTCGAGAAACTCTTTGGCGTTGGTGGGCGGGATGTAGCGCTCGACGATGGCGAAGTTGATGGTAGCCGGAGGGACAACGGGTCGAGGCGAAGGCGGTAGAGGCCTCGCGTTTCCTTGATAGTCTTCGATGGGCACCGCGCTGTCAAAAATCATAGACGTGAAGTAGTCTTCTCCTCCAACCGCTGGGCCAGGCGTGCTCGGCGGTGAAGTAGGTAAGTCCGCGAGGTTGAACCGTCCGGGCACCGCATGAAACACGTTGATCCAAGTTGTGGATCTGGGTGGTATTCTCGCATGGACTGCGTTGACGAGAGCAGGAAATGCATGGCCGGTGGTTGATGGCGATGGAAGCGCATGCGAGAGTATCCTGATGGAATTGTCCGTCTCGCCTACAAAATCGATGTCACTTCCTGGAAGATCATCAGCAAAGTATTAACACAGACGGCTCTCTGGTCTTACCCAGCACTTTTAGCGCATTTGTGAGCCATGGTTGTGGTGTTGTGGAAGAGACTGGCAGTTGCGACTGTTGTGAGTGCGTTCCAGTATCTCGCGTGTCAGACGCAGATGTGCTTCTGCTCGGGCCCGGACGATCTGGGCCTGATGCCGGGGATTCTACGGCTTGCGTTCTTACGTGAGTGAGGGTGTTCCAGTTGAGGGTACCGCCCTCGTCAGGTGGAGTGAAAGTAGTAATGAAGGTTTGCACGGGCTTGCGGTTCGGTAGGAAGTGAGAGGGATCAATGGTGGACAAGTCCTCTGGCCTGTCCGGTAAGACACCTGGACTTGGATTGCTGAGAGAAGAGTCGCGCATGTGTAAGAGGTCTTCTGGCTGTGACAACGGTCCTCCGCCGCAGAAGGGTACCATCTGCTCTGGATTTGCTGTGATGCCGTCGGGGTGAGGATTCGCTATGCCCAGCAATTGAAACGAAGGGAGCCGGAGATTGCGGCCTGCCTTTGCAATGGGTGGGGTAGGTAGCGACACGTCTGTGGGAGGGAGACTGCCTCCTACTATGGCGTTCATACCCAGTTCATGTCGAGAGTCGTAAAAGGGTGTTGGACTTCCTAGTGGGAAGAAACTGGAGACTGCCGGCTGAGGCAGAGGCAGAGGGCCTGGCAGACCGCTTTCCATGGGAGTGTCGCACAAACCGGCTGTCACAAGCTGACGGCGGAGAATATCCTCAGGATCTGATAGGAGATCTTCGTTTGCCGGTGAAGGAAAGCCCAACTCTGCAGCTCGCAACGGACGTTCACGCTGGAATCCAGACGCAGATTCCAGCGGAAGCTGTTGATTGAATGCATCAGAAGTGAAAGGAGGTCGCTGTTTCTCCATGATGACTGCGCGGTCGCCTGAAACCAGGTGCAAAGAATGTAAGAGTCTTCCGCGCAGGAAGCAGCCTGCGGGGCCGAGCAAACAGAGCTATGCCTGAATTTCCGCCCCGGTCTTTTGCTGTTACCAGAGACAAGCCCGCCCGCAGAAGGCTTGGTGAGAGCGACGCGACAAGGACACGAAGTGGCTTGACTGGGAGGAAGGACGGAGCGGAAGTCGCAGGTGCGGTGAGTGCGATGTGACTAACGAATGACTGATATCTGCCCGCCGGCAGACTCGGCGCAACAGAGAATGGGGTGAGCAAACTGTGCGTGTGCGTGTGCGTGTGCGCTGGGAGAGAGGAATTGGTCGTGCTGTTTGGCGCACGCGCAGCAAAGCGACTGTGTTCTAAGACCGCGATGGACCGTTGTGTGGCTGACAGACCTTACCCGAAACGATGGATCTCGAATGGCCCAGCGAATGGTATCAGCGGGATTTCAGAGTGCTGCAGCAAACGTGAGAGTCGGGTTGATGCAGCGCCAGGGATCCCTCGTGTCGCTCGATGAAGTTTTGCTTGTGCGCCGGTATCGCGGGTGAAGAACGAAGCAGTCACTCACTCACCGTAGCTATCTCCGGCCGTGCACTTATGTGAGATGAAGAGAACGGACAACAGCCGTGTCAGTGCTGCTGCAGCAGTGGTCTCCCCGAGTCCGAACGAGGGGCTTGCAAAGCGGACAACCGGTACTGGTAAACAGCAAAGACGGCCCACGCGTTGGAACTAGGATGAGTGGAACGATTTTTGGCGGCCGATGAAACGCTCTTCCCGAAAGTGAAACGTGCGTTGTGGGAGCAGCCACTTTTGCAAGCCTCCTCTTTTCTGCGTGAGTTTATCTTGAAGGTTAATCCCGTGTTCTACGAATCATGTCCGGGGAGCAAGCTGCATACGAGACATGGGTGATGCACACGCGGCTTGATCCGAGCTTCAAGACAGCCCATTCATCGTTCGCGGATATCAAACGAAGACCGACAACTCATGAACTCTTTCTGCCGCGGGAGGTCGAGCTGGATAGTTCCACGGCCCAATCACGCCAGCTGAGTTACTGCTCGAGCCGCAGGGCAGCACCGTCGAAGTAAAGTGTTTCAGAAGCTATCGCGATCGAGGCCTGCGCAGTCGTTGGTGAGATTGCTGTCGGATGCTTCGGATGCAGAAAGAGCCGGTCACGATGTCGGACCGTGCATTCCGTTGATGAGGTTATTCCCAAACGTCGTTGCTCGTTTCTTTGCACCTAAAAACGTGCGGGACGCCTTCTAGTGTGGTTCTGACAGCCTTCTAGCAGCAATCCAGCAGCATTCCAGCAGCGTTCTCACATATGTCTGGATAGTGGCTTACCCTAACACAACCGCATGGTCAGAGCTTGGCCGGACACATCCTGGTTTCGCATCTGGCCGGTCAGGCGCACCCGGCCGAGATGCACACAATTCGTCGCACCGGCTGCCTGCATCGACCATCGACTTCTCGATTGCCCTCGTTTCCGCACTGTCATCGAGCTTCGATCGAACTCAACCGCTAGTTGCGTGTCGTGGCTACGGCCGCTTATGCAGGGCGCTTGGTCGTGCCGTTCAGGGTCCGATGGCATTTTCCATAGGAGGCACATGTAGATGAAGGTGAAGAAAACAGGAGGTGAAAAAACACAACTAGGATATCCCCACCGTCATCGCTTCTCCAACGCAATTGACGAGCTGCCGTCAGACCCGAAGGAAAAGGCCCATGCGCGCTGCTCTGCGGCTGGTGTCTGTGGCACAAAGCAGTATGATGTCGTTGTCGTGGCTCGCGCGCGGGTAACTTCGACGATCGATCAACAAGCAACCCGTATGTCGAGCAGCGAGGACTGAGATCGGACCTATGGTGAGCGCTGCCGTGGGCACTTCAGCTGTTAAGTACATGCCTAGTTCTATACGTCAGTCCTAAGATTCACTCAGCCCAAGAGTCCTATCATGCTTGTACTTGGATCCACAGCTAGTCTGCAATCTGCCCTCTATCCTCGTGCACCAAACTCTTGGAACGCTACCGCCATCTCAGTTCCCTATCTACCTGCACAAGCACCTTTTCTCTTGCTTAGCGTTGAACCCTACATCCTCGCTTGAGTCGACGCTGCACTAAATGACCGTCCTGAGCTCATCCGCAGTCCATGTGTGCCCCCGTTTCATTCATGGCGTCACTGCTGCGGGGGATCTTCGCTCTTGTTTCAACGACATCCAGCTTTCAACTGCATAGAAACCATGTTGAAGACGCGTCTTGTCGTCGAACACACTGCTGGCTCATTATGCACTGCAAGCACTGAACCTCAACCGGGACCGTTGTCAGCTCTTGGGGCACGAGCGCCAGCTGTGTCCACTTTTCAACCGAACAGACGCGGCAAACCGCACTGTCTATCCGCCATACCACCTGTTTTCTCTCGTTTGTCGACCATACTGTATGACTGACGTTGACAATGGTTGGAACGAAACATACCAACGACACTCTCGCACGAAGCTTAAAGCCCTGCACTGTTGCAGCGATATCTTACAGAACCCAGCCACAGGCATTCGACAATAATCTGCCTTACATTGTACACAGCTGCTGTTGAGACGCTGACTCCATCCCTTCATTCTGTGAAGTTGCAAATCCTATTTGACGTGTCTTAACAGCTCGATGTCCACAGAGGTCACTGAATATCGATGCAGAGTCCCTCATAACGTCAGGGAAGACTCACCTGCGGTCTGTAGTCTAACCGCAACCTTACTTCTACAGAATGGCTGCTCAAATGGGGTTCACCACGACATCTGAACACCCTCTCAAGCGTCGTTCTACGCCACTCACTTGTAACTTCAAAGGTGAGTTTGTCCGATTCTAACACTAGGAGGAGGCACAGTTGTCCGGCCTCTCTTGTTCGCGACAACAGATCAGTACAGTGAGTGCTCTCTCTTTGTTCAATCCAGCGGACAAGCGCTTCAAAGGTTCAGGCGTCTCCAAGAGATAGTGAAACTGCAGGAGAACCATCCCTACCCTTCCGGCTCATCCACTTGTTTGGGCATATACAAACAGTACGCGCCGATATGGATGCTTTTCTAACTCATGCGCTCGCACTGAAGAAACTTCGTCAACACCCCCTCCCACCAATCTGTCCAGTATTCACTCACACTCGCACTCAAGCTTAAAGCCATCACCACCGACTACAATACGAACAGGTACCTTCAACTCCTCTAAATGTGCAGAGTCTACTACTGGACCTGCAAAGACTGCAGTAACGTACAGGACGTCGTGCACCGCTGCTCAGCCAGCCATCGCTGTCCACGGCCTGAACGTATATCCGGCGAACTACCGTTCAGTGCACCGTCGCTGCGATGCAGCTACTGCAGCATGCCCAGTCCGCGCTACCACCAACAGCGTACTCAGCACACACAAGTGCCGCCCCAGTTCCATCAACACCACCAGCACCCGCAGAACACGTTAATAGACCCGCAGCTGCTCAACAATCCCCCTTCTCTCGGAGCAGCGGGCTGGGCGGCAGGGACAGCGCACAATACAACGGCGGCAGCGGTGAACACGATGCCACAGATACAATCACAGTCTTCGCTTCAGTACGGCTACGCCTGGAACCCCCCACAGGACCAGATTCCTGAAGGCTCCATCAAGCCCGACCCAACACAGCCGATCGCCCGGCCGCAACCACTACCGGATGCCAGTGTCCTCCTGGCATCTATGCAACAGGCGAGGCGCGGTGTGTTTGAGCGTGCGGCGCAGGGGTTACGGACGGCTAGGGGTGATGAGACTGAGGTAGGGACGCAAGGCGGGGATGTAAACACCGGGGCTGAGCATGGGACCAGCGCATGGGAGGATGCGTGGAGGGAGTTGGAGGAGTACATGACTCGGGGGGATGGATGTCCAGGTGAAGCGGCTGGGTAGTACTGGAGGCATAAGAACTTTCTGTCTGTCTAATGAATACCAGCGGTGCATCCAAGTTTGATGCTATCTCTTGACAGGTCCAGTGCCGATTCCATCCGTGTTCCAGTCATGTGATTGCTACTGATATATACCGCCCTCCGTTGCTTTTTGAGGCAACTTGGATGCGGCTTTGCCCTCGCTGTCACCAGCGGTGCACTCAATCAGACCAACAATCGACAAGCCCAACATCTACGCCTCCTCAGTCCCGTATGCCATTGTAGTCGATAAGTTTGCATGCGTCTAGCGGTCACTTTAGCTAGAGCGTTATCCCCTGTTCTAGGTTCATCAAGAGATTCAACGCTATCAAATATATTATAGTATCTTTGTTGCTTTAGTGACTTTAAAGTCAAAGTTCAACCTGAGTGTCCCCTCCTATGAAGGACTCAACCCTGCCTAGGTGCAAAGTCACCGAGTGTGATTGTACTTCGAACCTCCACACGAACTAGTGAACAATTCACATCACCAAGAAGCACGAGCGAATGGCGGGTTCCACTGAACACACGGAGACAACTAAGCACATTCGAAACATCTGAACGTTGAACACGAGGACTACTGGGACCGACTGGCTTGTGCGAGAGGTAAAATCAATGTTGCTATCCCGTGGAACCGGGACATATGTAACGAGAACAAGGCCACGCTCCGAGTGCGGAGGTTTGACCGTATATGCCTTGGGGGATGTTATCGGTCACAGGACACAGCTCATACATGGGAAGAAATGGAAGGAATGCTGCACGTGCACCGTGACACCTTCAAGGTTTGAAACGAGGAAGTACCGGGTACATCATCTCCGCGTAGGAGGTCGTACACAGGACGGTATACGAAACACCGCCTGGCACAAGTATAAACACCGAGATGTGACGAGTCGCCTACATGTTGCCTTGTGGTGGAAAATATAGACGATCGGTGTGAGGAAATGTCATGTCGTTGTTCATGTCCTTGGTCATAGGGAATTTTTTCGATGTAAACTTTGTCTCTAGAGTATAGAGAATGATAAGAATACTGGCTCAGCATCTAGTAGGGTTAAACCCTGATTATGGCCTAGGGCTGTAGGGGCACGCGAGTGACAAAAAAGTGAGCCTCGTTAAATACTTACCTTCTTCAAGTCGAGTAGCAACTCAACTAAGCACTAGATCTATATTTAAAAGACGTTAGAGAGATTACTAGAAATTTGGTATACTAAAACTAGTTTTGTTATAAAAACACCTTTTGTATTAGTAGAGAGGCAAGTAATTGTACATATCGTGAAGTAATGGTCCGACTCCCAGCCATTATAGGCTTAATCAGCAAGAACACAGTTTCTAACGAGGCTCATTTATTTTGTCACCCGCGTGAGGGGATAGCCCAGTTAGAGTTATAACTGCTTACCGGAACGCACACTTACCGACGGCGATTGTGTCGTCGGACTTCTGGCGTTCCCGGACGTGACGTTGTTTGCTACGTCTGTTGAAGACATCCTTATTCGGCTCCGGGTCTCAGTGTACTGTGCAATGTTGACATCTCTATGCATGAATCAGAACAACTGTTGTTCAAGTGTTAAACATAAAACTTTGTGAAGTGAAGCGGGGAGGTTGCCGGAGGGATATGCAGGTGATGAGGGAATCTGGTTGGATGGAGGCGTGTGGTGTGGTGGGCATCTGCAGGGACACCATGTCGTCAATGGCTTTTCGGACAGAAGTCATGCGCCCAGCTTCGTTCTAACGCAAACGCTTCAGAGAGGAGACAACACCAGCTTCATCGCCAGAGAAAGCTCATGCGCTACAGATCTGAGTGAGCTGACTGTTGTCCGACACATACAACACCACATTCCATCCAGACTTATCATCAGCGGTCCCTTGCAACTCCCGTCTACCACCGCTTCATTCAGCCCTATAGCGGTTGCGTGGCCCGGCTCGTCCCTCGCGCAGAGGTCTATGTTTGCGCTGCCGCACATACAGGCAATAGCCTCGTGGACGTCCAAATGAGCAGCACACTCGCAGACTCGCTGCAGCCGGTGCAGCCAACTCCCAGTCCGCGCAACTCCTCCACTCCGCTCTTAGAGGAGAGGACAGACAATGACTTGGTAGACGACGCAGGTCAGAATGCTGACGCCGCGAAACTGGGAGGAAAGCGCCGTTTCTTTGGATTGGGCAAGAAGAAGGTGGACGAGAAGGCAGTCAAGAAGGCCGACGTGCCAGTAGCTCCTGTCCGCGCGGCCGCAGACACTACAATGGGACCACCTGCTATGCAGAACCTATCATCCTCAGACCGCAGGCATGCGCCTGGCTCGCCTCAACCTGTGTCTCATCCGTATAGCACTGAGACCTCACCAACTCGTCGGTTACGGTCATCGTCTCCACGCCTTCACTCTCCAGCGTCGTCACAGATCTTCGAGCGCGACGTGCAGGAGAGCACCGTCCCTAGCGAGCTCTCCACCGCGATCCCATCGCACGTCCAGGTAGAGGACCATATACCACCGGTTCTAGAAGCGTCGTCGCTGGCGATTACGGATGATCACTTGAGTCCGGACGAGGTTGAGATCGTGATGCATGCCGCGCACGAGCCGGCATCTGTCAATGTGGTAGGAGGGACCAGCCACGAACCAGGCATGCTTCCACCACTGGATGAAGCTGCGTCGCATCACTCGCACCACGACGCTGACGACTCGGCTTCTCATTACGGAGCAATCGATACCAATGACCCGCGACGTCTGAGCTTCATCTCATTCGCGGATGTGGTTCATGCAGAGCACGCGGAGAGTAGCAAGGACTCGGTCCATCTGATGAGTCTCTCATCGACGACGAACCGCTCGCCGTCTCCAGTACGCTCACCTGCGTCCTCGCACGGCGTCATGCCGTCACCACCGACGAGCGGAGCACCGTCAACGAAGGGCATGGAAATCACGCCCAAAGCCAGACTTCCGCCTGCTAGTCCCACTTCCACGCACAGTCCTCCAACGGGTGGCGAACTCACCATCGAGACCATGCGACAGGCGTTGCGCAGTCCGGCAAGTGGGGATTTGAGCGGAACGAGGAGCCAGCCGCTGAGCGCTGTCGGCTCTGATGACCACGTCGAACACCCTTTCAGATGAGTTACGAAGATGACGATGCACAACGCTTACGGGGGCCTCGCTTCAACTCGACGAATTAAGAAATCTACACGAGGCGTGCTCCTTCTAGCTGAAGTTTACCCCAATCACGTGTTCTTTTGTTCATGCATGCTTTCTGCTTGATGGATTCGACATACCAGGAGGGGAATCGGCGAATGGCAAGGCATGTCGGGCAGTCTTCTCTCGATGTGCGCTGGCTAGTTTCACATCTCTTGATATCCAGCTGGGATGATGGCGGTTGCTCTGGGTAGGGCAGGCCGCGGAGCTCAGTCATGTAGATTTGTTTGCTTCTTCTCAGATACCAATGGCAAAGCACGCAAGACACATGAGAACCCAGACAATGTGATGAATTACAGCCGCAATGCAGATGCCCGTTGAGGATGCGGCGTGCTGACGGCTCGCAAGAGCGCAGATCCTCAGCGAATGGCTATGCACGAGCTCGATGGTGAAACGTGTGGTTGCCGACTGTTGTTGCAAGGCGATCATGTCAAGCCAATCCTCGAGCGACACAACTCAGGTACACAGCCAGAGGATGCAACATCTGGCGAGATTGCGGTGATGGTTGTGAGCGTGCTCAACGTCGATGGATTCTCGGCTACGCTTCCTCCAAGCCGACTTCCCATCAATCCAATGAACGCCTGGAGAAAATAAGGACAACCACAGCACTCGACTGCCTCAACGACCCACAAATACGGTGCGGCAATGACAATGGAATCTTCTTGACAACAATCTGTCCGTGTTCTTCTCACGGTCCCAGAGGCTTCTGCCGCAAACCCCACCATCACCGACTGCGAGAAGCAGACAATGCGCCGCCGTCGTGATTCAGCCAGACCTCGACCATACCGCGTTCGCAGGCATCATATGCCCTGACACTGTCGCTACACCTTGCTGTCGTTCCTTTGCGCCTGGCATTCAGGCTGTGTTGCCGCACGCTGTCTTGGCCGCAGCCTCGACGCTGCCATTTTTGGACCACGGCTTGACCGATGCGGTCACCCATATATACAACTGACTGCCTGTGCTCCTAGCTTCTCCTTAGTGCGATCGTGTGCGCACCACTGTCTTTGAAAATACTGAAAGAGCTCCTGGCTTAGGGGAAGGGAGGAAGACAACTTGGAAGGCATCACAAAGGCTGAGCAAGAGCCTTGGAGGAACTGCATATCAATCACAGGCATGGACACAGGTTACCCCACAAGACGCAAAAAAGAGCACAATTCCTACGGCGCTTCCTCACGGTATGACAGGACATGGGATACGATCGGCCGGCCTCGTGTCCAGCATGGACCCACCATCCGAACGGTGACTCCAGAATCTATCCCGGAGCACGAAATGCTCACCAAAGGCTTCATTGAGGAAGGCCTCGTATCGTCTTCCTCGCCAGCATCACCGCAGAGCAGCACGCGCGACAGCCCTAGGAATCCTCCACGTGCGTTATTGGCGCGCTCTGGATCATACGACAATGATACTGGGTTGAAGAGCGCGAAGGATGTCGGATCAAGACCGCGGACTGGCATCCTCGACGACTCGGGTGCAGACATATCGCCTTCTGCGCTGCTCATGAAGAGCCGCCATCGCATGGGCTCTGTGCATTCGATCAGCTCGCCTGTCTACCAGAGTCTAGAGGAGACCATTGGCTCGATAGGCCATCCATCCACCATCTCGTCTTCGCCTTCGAGGGCTACTCGCAACCGCCTCATCAAGCGTCCACCACGTGCTGCCTCGCCTCTGCAACAAACCGCTACAAATGCAAGTCCCGCTGCGTCAGTGTTACCACAGACCGATTCGCGTAAGATACTGCATCTCATGCGATCAACATGCGGGAGGATGCAGGGCCTGCTTGCATTTCGGAGAGGAGACACGAACCCGTGGTCACTTTCGTACTGCCACATCAACGACGAGCAAGGCAGCCTGGTTTACGAGCCGAGGAGCGATTCTTCGTACCACAGGACACTAATACCGGATCTGCGAGGATGCACGGTGAAAACCGCTTTCGATGCTGGGTCACGCGCTCCGTACCTAGAGGTCACCCCGCACAACACGACCCTCGAGGTGCATCTGAGAGCGCACACGCAAGATGAGCACGATTCGTGGTACGCTGCGCTCTTGTGCTGGCAGCCAATCCGTCCGAAGGGCATACAGAACAAGATGACGAAGCCACAGGCGCCGCTTAGGACCGAGCGGCGGCCAACTGATAGCCGGCGGCATTCTGAGGTCTCTCTGCTTACGAAGCCAGTCAAGGAAGCACCGGTGATCAAAGTAGGCAAGATGATCTTCTGGGACACGAACGTCTCCTACAGTAATGCAGGCACACCAAAGGCAGGACAGCCGGTGGCTTACAGACTGCAGAGCTTCGGATCCCGAAGATGGCGACGAGTGTCGTGCACCCTGCGTGAGAACGGAGAGTTGAAGCTCTACTCGGATACAGACAACACGTTGGTGTCTGTTGTGCAATTGTCACAGCTTTCCAGATGTGCCATCCAGAGACTAGATCCATCCGTTCTCGACGACGAGTTTTGCATTGCCATCTACCCGCAATATACCGCTACATCTACGAGTTTGTCATTGTTACGTCCTATTTCTCTATCTTTAGAGTCACGAGTACTTTATGAGGTTTGGGTTGTCTTATTACGTGCTTTTACAATTCCTGAACTTTACGGGCCGGAGCAACCACTGTTCGGAGACGAATCAGGCGTTTCTGCTCCAACGCACCACGCCACTTCCACAGCCAGCATGTTTCGTATGGAACGCTCTCTTTCGGTAGCGGTCGTGGAAGCGCGCATATTACCACCCGTGACGCCGAAGGCGCCGGAGCAAAACTTTGGTCTTCGACCGAGCTCCACGACAGACAGCCAATCCGGTGGATACTACATCGAGGTTCTGTTGGATGGTGAGACAAGAGCAAGGACAATGGCGAAGAACGAGCCGCTCAACCCGTTCTGGCGCGAGGAGTTCGACATCCTCGATCTCCCCGCCGTGCTCTCGGCCGCCTCGTTCGTCCTCAAGAAGCGCCCGCCAAGCCGGCCGCAGGACGAGCGGAGCATGCGCGAGCAGACGAAGATGATGCATGACGCGCTGGGGTCTTCGGACAGCATGGGCGGCAATGCGGGAATCTCGTTCGATCAGACGATTGGCAAGGTTGATGTTTACTTGGATGATTTGGAGTCGAGTAAAGAGCTCGAGAAGTGGTGGCCGCTTGTCAACATGTATGGCCATAATGTTGGGGAAGTCTTGTTGCGGCTTCGGACGGATGAGGGCGTCATTCTGATGGCGAGAGACTATCAGCCGATGTCCGAGTTGCTGCATCGTTTCTCGAACGGCTTGACACTCCAGATTGCGCAGATGCTGCCGAACGACCTGAAGCGGGTGTCAGAATGCTTACTCAACATCTTTCAGGTCTCGGGCCAGGCTAGCGATTGGCTCATGGCGCTTGTGGAAGAGGAGATTGATGGCACGCTCAAGGAAACGCCCGCAAGCCGGCTGCGGTTTAGCAGAAGAGTGGGCTCGAACGATTCGAACGAATCTTTCGGTTCTGCAACCGATCGAGAGCTCCTCGTCCGCGATCTGGGTAAATCCGCTATGCTTGAGGCTAACCTACTGTTCCGCGGCAACACCCTCCTGACCAAGGCTTTCGACCTCCACATGAAGCGCCTAGGCAAAGAGTACTTGGAAGAAACCCTCGGCGACAAGCTCAAGGAGATCAGCGACAAAGACCCGGAATGCGAAGTCGACCCGAACCGGATCCAGTCGTCGCAAGACCTCGAAAAGAACTGGCGCAAGCTCATCAGCCTGACCGACGAGATCTGGAAGTGCATCTACCACTCCGCGTCGCGCTGCCCACCTGAGCTGAGGGTCGTTTTCCGCCACATCCGTGCCTGCGCCGAGGACCGCTACGGCGACTTCCTGCGCACCGTCAGCTACAGCAGCGTGTCCGGCTTCCTGTTCCTGCGCTTCTTCTGCCCGGCCGTGCTGAACCCGAAGCTTTTCGGGCTGCTGAGAGGTAAGCCTTCCTCCCCACTCCCCTCTCCACAACTCATACTCCACCACGCCCACCCCAGCCTTGGCGTCAACATCCCGACTAACAACGAGCGACAGACCACCCCAAACCCCGCGCCCGCCGCACCCTAACCCTCATCGCCAAATCCCTCCAAGGCCTCGCCAACCTGACCACCTTCGGCGCCAAAGAGCACTGGATGGCCCCCATGAACGCCTTCCTCTCCACCCACCGCCAGCAGTTCAAAGCCTTCGTCGACGCCGTCTGCAACACCCCCGCCACCCCGCACCCCGTCCCCATCCCGCCCCCCTACAGCACCCCTCTCGCCATCCTGACGCGCCTGCCGCCCACGAGTAGAGAGGGCTTTCCATCCTTGCCGTACCTCATTGATCATGCGAGGAATTTCGCGGCGCTGGTGAGGCTGTGGTTGGAGGGGACGAGGGGGAGTGCGGGGAATATTATGGCGAGTGATGGGGAGCTGTTGGAGTTTCATCGGGTTTGTGGCGGGTTGGATCAACGGACGAGGGAGTGTCTTGAGGGGGCGGAGAGGGCGGAACGGCCGAGTGGGAGACTGAGTGCGAGGTGGGAGGAGTTGGTGAGGAGGTTGGAGGGGGAGAAGGGGGGAAGGCCGGCGGTTAGGATGAGGGTGAGGCCGGAGGGGGCGGCGGGTGGAGGGGAGATGGGGAGTACCACTGCTGCTGCGACCACGGCGGCGGCGGTGCCGAGGCCCAGGCCGAACGCCATCACCTCGGCGTCCGCGCCGCAGTCGTTCATCGCGGATGATACCGATGAGGGTGATGATGACGATGACGACGCCGCCGATGCCGCGGTCTTCCATTCAAGGAAACCAAAAATAGAGGAGCAGGACACTCAAGATGAGGAGGAAGAGGGAAACGACACGCCTCCTCCCGGCTCCGCGGCCGGCACGGTGCGCAGCCTCGACGACTCGACAAACCATCTCAGCAGCGGGGTGAGTAGTGATGCTGAGGGCACGACGGCGCTGCCTAGGATCAGGGGACGGCGGGGCACCGGGACAGGGGCTGAGCGGGAGGGGGAGATAAGGGGAGAGAGGGAGAGGGAGAGGGAGAGGGGGGAGAGGTATATGTTTGGCGGGTTGGTGCCCGGGTTCAAGAAGAAGAGGGAGAAGGGGAGGGAGGGGAAAGAGAGAGGGATATGAAGATATGAGGATGGCAGGGTGTGGGAAAGATACTGGCCGTGAGTGGTCTAACGAGGAATGGGTTACCCGATGGGGCGATGGAGGCATGCGGGGAACATTAACGGGAGTGTGTCATGCGATATATATCCTTGGATGGAAATATGGTTTGGGCGAAGGTAGGGGTCGTTTTGGATAATGTTCCTTCCCTCTGGTATGGACAAGTGGCGGACAGGTTTGGGGTAGGGGTTGGAAGGCTTATGGGGCTGTGGTTGGCATAGCATTGGGAGCATAGTGGTATTCTAATGCTTGGAGGTTTTTGGCAAGGGCTTGCGAAGACTTGTCCCATTCTGTTGGTTCTCGAGCAACAGTATTTGCATAGGTAGGGGTTTTGATAAAACGTATTGCTCAGTAATGATATGAATTCGAAAAGCATTGAGGATTGTGGTCACTTTGTTTCTATTTTGTAGCGCAGACTGAATGCTTGTGGGTCACTGATGTGCCGGTTTCCGAGTGCTTCATGGGCGTTGTGCCTGTTCACTTCTAGCGATAGTCAAGCGATCAATGAGAGGGTGCAAAATGGGAAAGGAGTAGACGATTAGTGAAACTCCCTGCTTGGAGCGTATCCAGGATAGAACGCAGTTTTCCGTGCGCTTGTCGGAGCCATGGCAAGCCCCTTCTGGGAAGAAGTTTTTGAGCAAACCCAGCTTTAGTGGAACGCAAGTATACATCGAGGGACGTTTCCACCCACTCTTTCCCAAACATGATTTGTCAGTATCAAATGCAATAGTTTTGGTAGAATGCTAGATTACTGCCGTTGCTATGGCAGTCTGTTATGAGATTACAGTATATTGGCGTCGTGGTTGTTTTAGGGTCTGTTGTTGCCCTAAGTGAATCTTGTAGTTGCCTGCCCGGACTATCCTGCCCCAGACACCTCTCGCTGCTGGCCCTGGCATCAATTCCTCACTCTTTTTCATGGTTCAGAACGTTTTGATATGACGAGTGAGAGCGAGGGCTCCTGGAGTGACTAACGGGTTCTTCCTGACAACAAGGCGCTTTCGTTTTTTGTGAATTGCACTTCATGAGTGTTCCACTCGACTGGTCCATACCCTTCGAGATTTTCGATTGGCCTGTTTTTTGGGCCTGGAATGCTAGAGGAGACTATGTTCTGCTGCCTTCAAAAATCCGGCTTGATGGATGTCATCTGTTCTTCAATAAGACTGACGGATGTTGCAAATGCTGAAGGGGGGTTTGAGGTAGCTACCTTGTCCGTGACGCCTGCTTCACGCTCGGCTGTGGATGCCCTACAGCGGCAGGCGGTCGGGGTGAGATAGACTAGTTTTCTAATGTTGAGATAGTCTCAAACTACAAGGTAGTTTCTCCAATAGTAAAGTAGACTCAACCTATAGAATGGTTCCTTATTAGTGGTATGGTATTGGACTACAGAATAGATTTTAGTAGTAAATTACAAAATTATCATGTGGTAGTAGATTGTTGTAATATTACGTGAGAGGCGTCACAGAGAATAAAACAGTATTAAATTACGAGACACATGTACGTATCGATAAAGGGCCGCTCCTGGTTCAACTTTATGCATCGCCAGTCGAAGGCTCGCAACTACAACAAACTTCGTTCTTGCGCCACTCAATATTCTTCTTCTGTGTAACGTCCATACACACTGAACACTCATCCTACGCACCTCCTCTAATCTCCGCGGACGTCACATACAACCTGCGCCTCCTCTCGCTCCCACAAGCCTTACATTCTCTCGAACGACATATATATCTCTAGAACAAGCCGCTGAGTCGCAGCGCATACCGCCAAAATGTCGGCGCAGAAGGTGATTTGAGAGCACAACACAAGACAATCTGAGACGACACTAAGTCTGGTACAGTTCTATGTCGAGGATACCTGCAGTTCAATAGAAGACCCGAGCATGATTGGGGTTGTAGACGTAAGTCCAACCCGTGGCTAGTTGAGGATACGTCTGACGAGCAACAGAGGACATTCGGCGATGTAGGTAACCCACCAGCTGTGTCCTGAACCGCGTCAGGTACAGCCGTTGTTGCAAGATGACGAGCTGACAGAGGCTTAAGGTTGACAGCCACGAGCCTTATCCGCTGCGGGACTATGGCGAATCTCTCAGACGG
Source organism: Botryosphaeria agaves (assembly GCA_022813555.1). NCBI lineage: Eukaryota > Fungi > Ascomycota > Dothideomycetes > Botryosphaeriales > Botryosphaeriaceae > Botryosphaeria > Botryosphaeria agaves. The sequence goes on along the minus strand of JAKLMF010000027.1, from coordinate 10,358 downwards.
CACAAGAGTGTTCTGTTATCAGAGTACAAGAAATTTACGAAGAGCGGCATAGTCAGTCCATCCTTATCCCACTTTTTTTTTGGGGGATCCGGCCGCTAACGACAGTATCAGCCTCCTCGAAGAACAGTCCTTGTCGTATGGCACGTAAGTGGCTTGGCCGAGATCGTCCCAGAAACGGAACTCCTTCTCCTCGATCGTGCTCTCCTCGTCGGCGACGTCGTGAAGCACGACGCGCAGAGCTCACTGAGCGGTACCGTGGTCAGCACAACCGCAAAATGTTCCCTGACACCGCTTGTTGTCCTACCAGAAGGGCCACGGAGGTTAGACACTGGAACGGTCTTCAAATCGCTAGGAGAGCGCGAGACAATCACACCGGAACACTTGTTGTACGATGTACCGGCGGAGGAGCTACGGCCATCACACAATTACACAGTAGGGGACCTGGTCATTCATCATGAATGGGTGGGACTTGTGGAAGACATCGAAGACGAAGTCACCATACGCTTAAACAATGGCGCGGTGGTAGTGGTGGAGGATACTGAAGAGCTGGAACTGACCGGTCACCCTGCACTAGCGGGCTCAGCACCTGACCGTTTCGAAGTTGGTGATGCTGTGAGGACCATGAAGGGGAACATCAGGCGTGGAAGATGGAAGTTTGGCGCGTACAATCCGAACGTAGAACCGGAAGGCAAGGTGGTCGAGGTCCGGACTATCTCTATCACTGCGAACTGGCTATGTCGTCGAGTAGGCGGTCCAACGCGACCGGATCACTGGCTTGAAGAACCGGAACACGTGCTGGATCTTGATCTCCTTGAGGGTGGTACCGTACACCTCTACGACAGAATGAGAGCGCCCAGAGTGGCCTCCTCTAGACAGAACAACAACGGGACGGTCAAACTGGGCGACTTCAGTCTTGGGTCTCACGTCAGGTTCAACGACCTCTCAGGAGCATGTGTGAAGTACAACAGTCTAACCAGAATACCAAGGGCAGCTGCGCTTGGATACGATCTGAACGTCTTTGCGGTAGCGGGCATACAGACAGAAGTCACAGTGTTATGGCAAGACCTCACCACTACGGTGCACCCCAGCATCAATCTCATACCCGACTCGAATGTGGATGACGAAGATGAAGCGTGGCCTGGCGAAATCGTCTGCACCAAAGCGCGGAAGGCTCTCGGACTCAAGCCTGACACCGATTCGGAAAGCGAGTGGACGTTCGAACCTGAAAAGGTGGGTGTGGTACAATCAGTCAATGCATCCGATCGCATAGCGAAAGTCCGGTGGTATCCTAACGCTTCCGTCAAATTCTTCGGCGATGACGTTCTGCCCGGGGCTCACACAGGCGAGCTTGCTGAATTGGTGGAAGATGTCAGCCTTTACGACATAAGGACTCCCTCAAGTTTGAACAGAAGACGCGGAGACTTTGTCATCATCCACGATTTCCTAACCTTCCATGACCTACACATCGATCTACGTCAGAATTCGATAGTTTGGTTTGGTGAGATCGTCGACCTCAAACTCGATGGACGCGTTGTAGTCCGACTTGGCGCGCTCGACGAGGTTATGGACGTTGCTGTTCCCGCCGAAGCCGTTACTCTTGCTTACAATCCTGACGATGCCGAAAACCTACTCGGCAACGAATCGGAGGACACATCCATGACGGACGACTCTGCTATGCAGGACATACTCGACGACATGGAGGGAGTTATCCATGCAGTCGATGAACACGACATAGTGTACGAGCAGTGGTACGAAAATGAGGAGGGAGAACGCATGGACGAGGACGGCAACGACGAGGCTTGGTCAACGGAAGGCAGCGAGGACGATGAGGACTCAGAGATTGAGGCGGATACACCCATGACTGACGTCAAAACATCAGCCAGCCCTGACACGAAACCCGACGCGAAGCCCGAAACGATGTCCGCTACAAAGTTCGATCAGAACCCAACAGCACCACCCCCCGCCGCCTCCGAAACCGAAGACATCCTAAAAGGCCTCTCCTCCCGCCCCAACGCACCCCCCTCCTTCTCAATCCTCGACACCCCACCCCCAACCGACCACCACTACCTTCCCGCCCTCGCCCCCGCCCACTCCTCTCCAAATCTCCTGCGGCGCATCCAAAAAGAGCACAAAATCCTCCGCTCCTCCCTCCCCGACGGCATCTTCGTCCGCACCTGGTCCTCCCGGCTCGACCTCCTGCGCATCCTCATCATCGGGCCCACCGACACACCCTACGAACTCGCGCCCTTCTGCATCGACCTACACTTGCACCAGAACTTCCCCTCCGCGCCGCCCGACGCCTTCTTCCACAGCTGGACGGGCGGGTATGGCCCCGTGAACCCGAATCTGTACGAGGACGGCAAGATCTGTTTGAGTTTGCTGGGCACGTGGCATACGGATTCGAGGACGGAGGCGTGGAGTCCGGCGAGGAGCACGGTGCTGCAGGTGCTTGTGAGTTTGCAGAGTTTGGTGCTGGTGAGGGAACCGTACTACAACGAGGCTGGGTTCGAGGTCAGGGCGGGGACGACCGAGAGCCGTATCCCTGCGGCGCTGTATAGCGAGCGCGCGTATTTCCGCGCCAGGGGGTTCGTCGTGCATGCGTTGACGCAGGGGGTGCAGGGGTTGGAGGAGGTGCTCAGGTGGCTGTATGTTGAGGAGGGGGAGGGAGCGCCGAGGCTGCTGAGGGAGGCGGTGGAGAGGGCGAAGGGGATTATTAAGAGGAGTGAGGGTCCGGTAAGGGAGGGAGAGGTTAGAGATGGGTTGAGGATGGTGAGTGCGGGCGCGCTGATACCGCTGAGGCGGCAGGTCGAGGCTATGGAGGAGGTTGCGAGGGTGAAGGCGCAGGAGATGGGTCACATCCAAACCCGGAGGCAGAGTCAGGCACCAACCCAAGTCCAAGATTGACGGGAACGGCGCCCGGTGGTGAGGCCTGAGTGGGTGCCATGGGCTATGGCGTGGTCAGAGCGAAGGCTGTATGAGGTGTTCATTGGGTTGATGCTGTGCGTCCTGCTGAAGTTGATCAGCAGGAGCCTATGGGATTCGCCGCCTCGAGGTCTCCGAGTCGAGCTGGAGATGGTGTAGAGCTGCAATAGAGATACCTATACAATGACCGATTATTCACAAGGCCAAATTCAGACATGCAAACCAAGGCAACATATCGACCGTGAAAACGTCATATAGTAGGGCATAACGCAATTGCATTGCAAGGAATGGGCAACGATTAAGTACATCCCAATCCACAGCACAGGGCTTTCCCCCATTGCTGGGTATCTTTCCCTCATAAGTGCCGTCAGATGGTGTTCCCTGCAAGACACAAACAGCGATTCCCTCTTTGTCTTTCTTTTTCGCTAGCGAGCTCTTTAACTTCCAGGATTTTCCTCCCAACGACCGCCTACGCGGATCCTTCGTCCTGCAACATCCCTCATGATCACACTCTACCATTGGCTGCTGGCAGCGGCAGGGGCAGCGGCAGGGGCAACATCACCACCAGCGCCCGAAGGCTGGTCCTCCCACCCCTGGTTACCGGTCTCGACCGGCGCCGAGCTAGCCGCCCAATCCGCACCATCCGCATCCCAGCTGGCGTTAGCCGGGGCACCACCCGTCGCACTAGCCGCCGCAAACGCACCCGCAGTGCCGCCCTGCACCTCCCACTCAGTGTTGAAGCCCTGGTCAACCGCACCCGGGCCAACCTCATCAACGCCCGGCACCTTGGCCTCGTCCTGGCCGGCGGAGTCCTTGTTCTCCTCAGCCTCAGGGTCGCGGTAGAAGTACAGATCCGGCATGACGTCCCACTCGGTGTCGCGGGTGGCGAGGGTGCCGCGCAGACGGAGCACCTCACGGGCCAGCAGCCACCAGGTCAGACCGATAGCGTGGCGGCCCTTGTTGTTGGTCGGGATGGCGACGTCGACGTACTCGGTCGGCGAGTCCGTGTCGCAGAGGCCGATGACGGGGATGTTGACGTAGGAGGCCTCCTTGATGGCCTGCGCGTCGGTGCGCGGGTCGGTGACGATGATCAGGCGCGGCTCCTTGAAAGAGCGCGTGATGTAGTTGGTGAAGTTACCGGGGGTGAAGCGGCCGGCGATTGCGACGGCGCCGGTGTGCGCGGCGAACTTGAGGACGGCGCGCTGGCCGTAGGGACGCGCGGAGATGACACAGATGTCGGCCGGATTGTCGATGGCGACGATGATGCGCGCGGCGAGAACGATCTTCTCCCTGTGGTGAGATGTGAGCTAACATTCATTCGATGTGCTGGTGATTGCTCGAATCTGGTGACTGAAGCTTTCCCAATAACGGGATAGGACCTGAGTATGTCGTCTTGAAGGCCGCAATTGACCGAATGAAGGTATGCCAACGTACCAGGTCTTGCCAATGTTAATGACATTGATACCGTCCGGGCGAGTCTTCCACAGGTACGGCTCCATGTGCACCTGGAGGTTCTTGGAGCCAAGATGGGTCTGAGCGGCCAGCATCATCTCAACATCTTGGTTGGTGGCATTGAAAGCCGCAGGGAGGTTCTGAGGGGCCATCTTGAATGCTTGATCAGTGGAGAGACTGTGCTGGATATCAAGTCAAGAAGCTCGCGATGGTCGTCGGTTGTTGTTGCAGTTGTGCGCTCTCGCTTGCAGCAAATCTTGGCATGTCGGGCCGACATTGTGCCCGAAGTATCAAGACAAGACCATCAAGTCGAGAGAGATAGCAGCATTGAAGAACAGCAATGCCGCCTCGAATACCCATTCTATCGTGCCTGTGGGCCCAGAAAGGTGTGTATAGACTGCTTGATCATCATTGGAGTGACTAATCGCAACAAAGCAGTCCCAACGTCCAGCCATGCTCCCTCTGTAACCCTCCGCTCCTTCACCTCCTCCCCATCCACCCAAGCCTCATCCGCCAAAGCTTCCGTGGCAGCCCGGCGACGCAGACACCAGGATCCCTATGCACTCGCCCAAGCCCGAGCCCGCAAAGCCGCGAATCTTACACGGCAAGCCGTCCTCAAGAAGGAGCGCGCCATTGCCCTAGGCGACCCCGTCCGGGGCATCGAAACCCCCTTCGTTCGCTCCTTCGACCACACCCAGCACCTCGACCCGCGCGTCGACTACCGCACCATCTCCAAAACCACAACAGCCAAAGACCCGACCAAGCCGCCCCCCGGCCCCGAACAGCCGGGCGAGACGAAACAATTCAAGCACTTCCTCACGCAGGAAGAAATAGACGGGCAACTGCGCCGTTCACGCCTCCTCGCCGTCCCGGCAACCGCGCATCTCCCGTCGTCCGCCGACACCCAGGACTTGGACAAACTTGCGGAGCAGCACGAGCAGGCGACGGCGGCCATCAGCCGCATCGTCAGTCTCGCGAACGGCAACGCTCAGGACCGCACCAGAATTAACATCCAGCGGTGCATCGCGACGTTCGGCCGGCACAACACGGATAAAGTGCTGCCTCCAAAAGCCGCAGCTACCGTGGTCCCTTCTGCTTCTGGCGCCACCACTGCCACCCCTTCTTCATCATCCTCCTCAACGCCCGCAGCGGCGCAGGCGCAAAAGAAGGCGCGCTGCGGCCCCGATACCGGGAGCTCGGAAGTGCAGATTGCGGTCCTGACGGCGAAGATCCGAGCCATAGCGGACTTTTTGGCGACGAGAGGAAGGACGGATAAGATGAATAAGCGGAATTTGAGGCTGCTGGTGCATAAGCGGCAGAAGCTGCTGCAGTATCTGAGGCGGAAGGAGAGGGGCGGGCCGAGGTGGGCGAATTTAGTGGAGACGTTGGGGCTCACGGAGGGGACGTGGAGGGGGGAGATCAGTTTGTAGAGAGAGGGACATAGAAAGGGCGGAGCGAGGGGAGTGTGTATCATACATGTGAGTTGGGGTAGAGGGGTTTGTGTAGGTACTTCTACTTGTCGTGTGGCGGTAGTCGTGTGCCAACGGAGGCCCGACGTCAGACATTGGGTTCACGGCACTGTTGCATTGAGTGGGATCTGTGCATGTGTAGGCCTTGTATAGCTAGCTACATCCGAAAGTCGTCGAGTCATGTAACACATCTCGTCGAAGTTCCCCTTATGTGCCAGATTCCACGCAAATCCCCGAATTCCACTCCCTCATTGCTTCGTGGCTGATGTCACTATCGTGAATATGACGATTTCCAGCTCTAGCTCAGCAAGTCGAGCCACCTCTTCCTCTACAGACTCCGAGCTGTCACAACCACCCAGTGCGGCAAAACCGTCAATGACCGTCAGCCCCTATCTAAATCGATACAAGTACCCTCGCTTTCCCCCCTCAACATCCTGATCTCAATGCACCCCTGTATGGCCCTATAGTCACCCGTCAACCCTTCCTTCCACCAATGCGACTTGCTCAACTCCCTCGATAAGTAGTATAGTTGAACGGCCCAACCAGCAGCGGTACATGGTAGTGCTCCTCGCGGCTCCGCACCATGAATCTTATCTCAACCTCTGGGAAGAAAGGAGAGATTCCCCTCGCTGCGTAGTACGGTCCGGTACTGAAGCTCAGTTTCCAAGCCATCTCAGCCTCCCCGTCGCCCTTGAACAGCTCTTCCAGCGACGGTGCGGCTGTGAACGGCGCGGAAGAGGAAGCAGTCCAACTGGTGACGCGCCCGTCAGAGTTGGTTGTTGCGGTGAAGGAGACGGTTTCGCCGTCGCTTGTGGGGCCGGAGGAGGAGAGCAGTGTCAAAGTGACGGGGATATCAGCGGCGGGGCGGCCGGTTGTGGTGTCGAGGACGTGACAGGTTATCGGGGGACGAGAGGCCATTGGTGGCTGTTTATCGCTGGTGGGTTCTGCGGGGGCGGAGAGGGAGGGGGAGGAGTGGACGGTGGAGCCGGAGAGGTGGGAGAGCGGCGAGGGGGTGAAGAAGGGGGTGGATGATGGAGATGGAGAGAGGTGGGAGGATAGGGCTGCGAGGCGCTGGGATGCGGAGGACATGCGGTTGTTGAGGGTGGGAGGGGGGGAGTGGAAAGGTGAAAGGTGAAAGGTGAAGGGTATTTGATGAGTTGGTTGTTTGCTATCTAGGAACTGGTCAATGGCGCTATTTGTAGTATATGGGTATTGATTGCTGGGAGCGACGTTATCGCGCTGCTGAAGATCTGGCGTCGGCGGCTGCCGGAGGTGTCGGGGCGGGCAGCGCTAGGGGTCCATCTTGTGATGCTTGTGTCGTGAACAGCATCTTTGATGTTTGATCGTCGCTGGGGGAAGAGAGAGACAATGACTCTAGTCGGTGATATAATATCATCATCAGGTATTGAGTAGAGCTGCCGATCACGAACTGCGAGGATCCAATTTACTGTTTGACGGCCAACACTCTCATTGCTAAGGATTCATTCACAACGGAAGCTCATAAATCTCTCCAGAGTCAAATCAATACTCTGTAGAAACTTACTAGCGAATTGTCCTGCCTTCTGACCAAAGACAGCTATTTACTTCAACGAAACCCACGAAGAGAACAATACAATAACCCCGTGATAACACCAAAACCGACATTCAACACCTTCAAATCCTTCATGTCATCTTCCCGGGGCTCAATCATCAACTGACTCCCCTCCAGTCTCACTCTCCCTTCCACCTGCCCTAGCTGTTCCACGCCCGCCTCAACTCGAGCTCCTTCCCTTCCACTGCGCCTCCCCTCCCCCTCCTTCTCCTACCAAAACCCCCACCTACCGCCGCTGGCTCCCACTCTGCGCCGCCTGCACGCCTTTACCCGCCTGGCACTGCGGACATAGCGAGCCCGTGAAGCCGCGGCCGTCGCAGGCGCTGCACTGTGCGCCGCGCAGTCTGTGAAGGGAGGTTAGTGAGAGAGGGGCTTGGAATGGTGAGGGGAAGAGGTACGAGGGACTTGGCGGGAGTGGTGTAGTGAGATGGGCGTTTAGTGGGTTAAAAGAGGAGGGAGGAGAGTTGGGAAGGTAGATGGGGTGAGGATGAGCAGCTGGTGCAAGGGGTTGTGGAGTAGGTGAGTGAGAGTCCGGTCGTTGCGGATGTGAAATTCTCGACTGACTAGTTGATGCAGCGGTTGGAGAAGCTGACTTACCCTGTAGGATGGCCCATGCAGCTGAGGCAGGTGCTGAGTATAAAGCCACCGACGCAGTTGTGAGTGCTGGGAGATGAGGAGTTGGAGGAGACGGAGGAGGTGCGGCTGGAGTAGGGTTGGTTCTTGGCCATTGTATGTCTCTTAGCTTTTGTTGTGCTGATATCGAAGCGATTGGTAGAGGAGTTGAGGTGAGAGGTTGGCCTGGGTTGTGGTGTATGCTGGGTGCTCGTGTGTATGTCTTCCTGTTGCTGATGCTAACTTCTGGAGATGCCCTTCAGCGACTCGTGGATAGATGTCTTCATGGCGGTCTGCATCGTATATATATCTCAGCAGAGCAGTAGTGTGTGCGTCCATTGCAACGTCCGCGTGGTGTATCTCTTGTCTGACGATCTCTAGAAATGCCTCTCGAGTGTGCCACTGCCTTAGTGTTCCATGGAGTGGTTCGATCAGGTGTTCGTAGGTATCACTGTGCGGATAATCCGGGAACGATTTGACATTGAACGCAAGGAGTTCAGATGAATACCTATTTAGACAATGGAGTACTCTGATGCCATGTCGCGGGTCACGACATCAGATGGACATGGGGTCCGTATCGTTGTGTCGGTCTCGATCTCTGCGGGCGGAAGTGCTATGTCGGGCACCACTCGGAGTGTCCGTTGCTGAGGGATGGTGATGGAACACTTGAAATCCAACAAGAAGTAGAGAAGACGGCGTACAGAGCGTACAGTTCCAAACTTGTATGCAATTCGTAACCTTGCTGGGTTCCTCGAATCCGCAGGGACGCGCCTGGAAGTGGGAAGACGTCTGGGCCGGATCTGACAAAGCTGTGTGTTTGGATGCAAGACACAGATTCACATAAGGAACCTGCATGTATCTTCTTACGTCGTTGTGGCTGCAGGGTCTCCCGTCGGAGCCCTGCTTCTGCGAGCCACGAGCGTTCAACGTGCATGCGACCGTAATACCGAAACGCCTCATAGCGTGAGCTCCTCGTATTCAGCTATGGGGTGACGGTTGCGATTCGCCGTAGTTGGTGTGGTGAGCTGAGTGATGATAGGCGTGGTCGTCGTGAACTAAGTAAGCTGCCCTGGGAAATGTCATTGTTGAGGGCACAAACTCATCAAGTTTTCGCAAGGCCAGAGTTCAGGTGGAGCTGAAACATACATTTCGACAGTGAGGTGACTCCGTTGATGCTGACCAGCATTCAAGGTTGTCGTAAATTGTGACACATCACTGCTTCCCCTGCGATTAGATGTTCTATCGAGACCGGGCCGCTGAGCCTATAAGCGAAATCAAATTGACGGCAAACCTAAAAGTAAGCAAACAGTCACTGGAGAGTCTCGATGATATTGCAAATTGGCTGGAGATGAAACCGTAACGTTAGACGATTGAGTAACGGGGGAGCTGAAAACCATGCGTACGATGTGGGCTGAGACTCGACAAGGCATACGCTGATGTAACTATAGCAGCGCTTCCTACTATATGGATGCTACGCGAGCGGGAGCTGTTACGGAAGCGGAGGCCGGCCCGTTGGGTAGGTTGTGACACAGAGGAAACTTGATGTGTTGGTGGAACGGTGGAACGAGCGACTTTGGCTGAGCATCAGAGTGTCATGCAAGAGAAACTCGAATAAGTCTGGAACTGCGAGGACCCGTCCAACTCCCCTACCTTGTCTGCAGTGTCGAGGGGTCTGTGGACGAGGGGATGGTACGCGGGTAGTGATTTGACAGTATCCGTAGCGTGGGTTGGCAATTCCAGGGTCTACACAGCTGGTATCCGGCCGCGCCGGATAAGGTCGAACGGTTTGTCATTAACTATGGAGTTCAAGACAGAGCTACTGACATGATGCAGCCATTCCCACTCCCACACTGACAAAAACCCTGGCGGCGGAAGTCGAAGGTTGAGATCGAGCTAGAGAGAACGCACGGAATGGATTTGTTACCAATTCTGTGGAACAAATTGGGGCGAATGGAGAGAAAAAGCAAGAAGCAACAGGCCAAGCAACTGATAAAAAACTTCTCCTTCCCAGTAAATCATCACTTGATTCCATGCCGCGCCGTCTGTCCTGTCGTGGACATCCCTTGGAGTACCGTCTTACGTCATCCATGCATGAATCCAGACACCATAAGCGCCGTTCGTAGAATCGTGTCCGGAAAGGAGCCCAACTGAGAGAAGGGCATGGATCGTGAGTTACTTGGACGCACTGAATGCGTCCGGATTCCTGCCTACTGGAAGAAACCGTCGGGTAGGGTGGCAAGCGTAGCCAGCATGCCGAGACTACCGATCATTGCACCGGCAACAGCCGTGGCAGCAAGCTGAAGTCGAGCTTT